>SKCR01034296.1:0-51955 GCA_019454045.1 Zanthoxylum bungeanum
TAAAATACATGTGATCGGTGAAATCACACACGTAACGCAAGCGCACGTATCGCTCAAGTAGTATAAAAATATCGATTCCACGATGCTTAATTTCTATTGTTGTTATTAATTATTGATTCTATTTATTTACAAGTATCTAATTAAAGGGAGAAAAGAATGATTGCTTGATTGGTTGGCTGAATAAGGATTTGCTAAATAAATAAATAAATAAAACACAAAAGAAGATACTGAGGAAAATAAACAAAAGACACAAACATTTAGGGTTGTGATTCCACACAATATTATTCTAATGATGAATTGATTTTTTTATATATGTGTAATAAATCAGTTTGTTAACCTGGAACACGAAAATATGCAAAAGCCTCTTCTGATGGTCAGATACAAATACCCAAATAACTCAATTAATCATATGTCTATGTTAACCAAGTTACCTGAATTCATTAAGTTCAAGTTCCAATTATGGCTACTCCCGCCCGACAGGTATATGTCTATCCTTGAAGGAAATATTTTAAGGGTTATCTATCCTTAAGAGAGATCGTGAGCTATTGAATCTAAGGCTGAAACTTAAAATCTCTTTTCCAAGTTCATTTTAAGTTTATCACATCAATCTTATTGGTGATCAGGCAACAAGAAGCATTAAGCTTAATATTCAATAAACAAACCAAAATATTACCCATAATATAATTAAATCAATTATTAAACATGTGAATATTGTGTTTCATCGCTTCCCTAGAATAAAAATAAAATATTGGGGGTTAGGGGATCCACTTTTAGAAATCTCACTTTATTATAATATAGAAATTGTAAGTGTTACCCAATTAAGTTGAACCAACCATAAAGGCGGTGTTATTATTTGTCCATAAACCAGTCATATAGGCGGTAATCATCTATCACCTAAATACCGACCATATAGGCGGTGTCACATTATGTTACATAAATAAAACCAGTCATTAAGGCGGTATCAACTTTAATCCATATTATTAAATTGCAATTTCCATATTATAATATAAGTGAGATTAATCTACCTTTACTATTTCTAATTTAGAAATATCCCTTATTATAATATATAAATTTGCATGATATTACCAACTGACCATATAGGTGGTATCCTGATTAAGTCAGATTTTGAATTAATTCCAACCGACCATAAAGGCAGTATCCAATTAAGTCAGATTTTAAGATAATTTATATATTATAATTAAAGGGAGATTAATTTAAATTATAATAATAAAAGCTTCACCCTTCCCCCAGCAGAAAATTAACTACTAAACATAAAAGAAATAAAATGTAAATAAATTAATACTATTAAAAATAAAATTAAAAATACATTAAAAAACTACTAAATAAAACACACAAGATACAATCCTTAATTCCTTATTAAGAAACCAATGAAAGTATGAAATTTACAAATGAAAGTATGAAATTTACAAATGAAATGGCTTGGTATTTATAGGCAAAGTTTTGCCTCCACCAATTTCTCCACAAATTTCTCCACCAAACATGGCACCAAATCCTCCACCAAACATGCATGTTTGGTGGAATTTTGACAATTTTCATTTTTTATTTTTTTTTGGTTTTCAAAATGACTTTAATAATTACACTTAATAAACTTATGGATGTTTTATCAATTTCGGTCATGACAACTTCAGAATTCGAAATTATGATGAACGTCACAGTTGTAGATCTTTGAATCTTCTTTGATCTGAAACTTGAATCACCTCAATCTGATATCGGAGTAAAAGGTTATGGCCAAAATACGCAAATTGCGCAAAGCTGAAATTTTCCGAAATTGTACTTCGTTAGAACGCCATTTCAAGTTTCCAACCTCCAAAATTCAAATGTCAAGTCTAGTTTTTACCCTTATTTGTTCCATATTTCATCCTGATTGATTCCATTATGTCCTGATTTTATTTATTTATAAAATAAACTAAAACACATCAAAATATTCATAAAACTCGAGAAACTATACAAAATATTAAGTAAAATGGGCGGTAAATATTGATATATTTCCTGCTCATCAACATGCTCATATATCTCAAATCATGCAAATTTCTCATACATCACAAATCATGATTTCAAAATAACCAATATTTGATCCATACGTTCATAGCAAAATATAATCTTTCTAAAAATAAAATCATTTAATGCATTACCTTAGAAATTCATTTAAGAAAACATACATATTATATACTTGGAAAAAATCAATATTACAGGCTTATCCACGCATCTAGTGAGCTGACTACAGAGAAAGGAACTATGCAGCAGGATCGTCCCCGCTTACGGTATCACGATCACCTAAAGAGATAAAAGAATTTATGATAAGCAACATAATCCTAACTAGAATAGATGAAAGAATATGCAAGGAAAAGTGACTCAGTCGCTCTCTAATTCCTTATTGGTTATTGATTATGCCCAAAAAAGTACTTGCGGTTATTGCAATATAGTTAGGGTGTCGATTCCTTAGAGAGATAGTTACAATGAACTATTTTACTCAAGCAAAAACGTTAACAGTAACTTAATTAAATAAAAGATTTAATTGGAAATTTAAGATAAAAACTATAGATAAATTCTTAGGAATATCAGCAGAAAAAGCAGCAAAGCATCGATAATCCCTCTTGTATCAAACTCTTATATTCAGTTATTGATTCTTTTTATTACGTAATTGAAGGTTTCACATCCCAAACCAACAATTGGAAGATATTCAATTCTACACCTATTCAATTCTAAGATAATCAATGATTATTTTCTCTATGTTAACAATTTAACAGCACATAAAAGTTATCATTACGAGCTATCTAACGTTGACAATATACCTTCAGGCAATACTACAGCAGAAGACCAACACATAAAGTAACTTTACCAGTCACAATTGGTTTCACAAATCACACATAGAAGAAGCATGACTGGATCTATATTGGAGTTGACAAAACAAGTTTCTGGATTATAAAGCGAAAGATAATAAAGAACAACAACCATCAATTATATTAAACATTAAAAATTACTTTAAGAATCAACAACATAAACATAGAAATTCAAATACAAGAGTTCATCTTTAGCTTTGCCTAGGAGATTAGCTCTCCATGGAAGAAAGAGATACAACCTTGATAGATAAGAGAGACGTCATGGTTTCCTTGAAGTTCTTCGTTCTCCTCATTTGATTTTGTGTTTGTGGCTCTTTATTGTGTGTTTCTCTCTATCTTTCTCCTATTTTCTCTTCTCCATAGGGTTTTGGATGAAGTTGGGTTTATATAGAGAAGTCATGGCGGCCTGATTTGCGTAAAACATTGTTTAAACGAAACCTTGGGAACGCTACTTGCGTCGCGATGCGTGGCCATACACATCGCGACGTGCATCCGGGCTTACATGATTATGATTTCTGCATTCCTGTGTGCTTCTTGCGCACTTCCGACACATCCGTAAGGTCCCGAAACACGCGTAATTGCTCCAATATCCATATTTCATTGCTTCCTAATAACAAAACACAAAATAAACTCTAATTAAGATTAAGTACATGATAATTAAGCCGAGTTAGCAGCGTTCAAAGTACACTTTCGTGCACTTATCAGTTATTATTGCCAACTCATCATCATTATCTTCTTCACTTGAGCTAGCATCATCTCTTCTTTTTGCTTTTAAGGCAATATTCTTCTTTGTTCTTTTCTCATCTTCATCCTTTTGATCCATTTTGATCTCCAATTCATATTCAAGCAATTTTCTGACCAAATCATCTAACTTCAATGTGTTCATGTCGTTTGCTTCTCTAATGGAGGATGTGTAGCTTCTATATTCGTTAGGGAGTGACCTAAGAATTTTCTTTACTTGATCGGTTGGCCCAATGATTTTCCCCAAGGATCCTAGATGGTTTATAATAACCGTAAACCTTGAAATCATGTGATCAATCTCTTCCCCGGATTCTATTTTGAAACTATCCAATTCGCATATGAACCGGTTGATCTTTGATTCCTTCACTTGGCTTGTGCCCTCGTTGATCATTTCTAGAGACTTCCATAAATCATGTGCATTTCCAAATTCTGAAATCTTGTTAATTTGACTATGATCAATGACACATATGAGATGGTTGAGTGCCTTAGAATTTATGGAGCTTTGTGCAATTTCCTCATCGATCCATTTAAAATGAGGCTTAGGAATCTCCACACCAAAACTATCCATCTTCATCGGTTTTTTAACACCCCGTGTGATAACCTTGAAGGATTGTGTATCCATGGCTAGAATGTAGTTGAGAAACCTCATCTTCCAATAATTATAATCGGTTTCGTTGAAGAATGGAGGTCTAATAATTGAAAATCCCTCGGTAATATTTGACGAGTTGCTTGTAGAAGCCATGATCGATTTCTCGGACGGTTAAGTCTTTGATGAGAAAACCTCGCTCTGATACCAACTAAAATTCCCTACAAGCACAAGCAACAAACAAACTCTTTATACCCAAGAGGGGGTGAATTTGGTTATGGCTAAAATATGCGGAATTAAAAATATTTACCGATTTTAAGTTAATTTACCAATTAAGCTTAAGTTCAATTTTCTTTATTAAATTAAATTATTTATATGCAAGTTTCTAATCAATAAGCATGTTATAAATAAAACTTACAATATGTAAAGTGTTTAAGGGATAGAGAAAATGACACCGAGATTTATAATGGTTCGGCCAACAATGCCTACGTCCACTCCCTCAAGCCGTGCTTGAAGATTTCCACTATCAACGAGTTTCCATGGCTCACCCGCAATCAAGATTTTTACACAAGGTTCACTTCAAACCCTTACACTTTGAGTTTTCTACGTAGGCTCACTCACAAACCTTTACAATTACCCAAACGATGGGATTTCACAAACCGCAAGTGTTTTGAATAAAGAAGTTGAAAACACACTTGGGCACTCACAAAGATAAAGAAGATTTTGTGAGTTGGTTACCCAAGTGATCTAAGCTCACTACAGATATATATTGAAGGTGTAGTGTGTGAGCTTGATGCGTGAGTGTATATGAATATAAAGGTTAATTAAACACTCTTGTTTTTGCTCTATAAAATGATATAAAGGTTGCCTATTAAGTCTCTAACCAAGCAAAAATGAATTGGGGCTTTATTTATAGTAAAATGAAAGCATTCCCCACTTTACTGTCTGAGACCGGTATGCCGGTCTGGCATAGTAACAGGTATTAACGGCTATATTACCATAGAAAATGCATCCGTTAGGTCGGTATGATAACCGGTATGGACACCGCTATGGTCTTTGTCGGTTCCAGTGAGTGTGCAATGTGAAGGGCTTGACCGGTATAGACACCGATATTATGACCGATTTGTGTCATATTGGTTCCAGTAAAGGAACTAGTCGTTGGGCTCACCGCTATGTGACGGGTATGAACACCAGTTTAGTATATGCCGGTTCCAGTGAGCATGCAATACTTAGGTTCACCGGTATGGTGATCGATATGGGACCGGTATGGTCCGTGCTGGTTCCAGTGAGCATGTAAAATAGAGCATCTCACTGGTATGGATATCGGTAAGGGTATGTCGGTCTCTCTACCAAAAATACAAATATTAAGGTTTTTAAGCATTTTGTACATGAACCTAATGCATCTAAGTGAATGTGCATGTTTCCTATGAGCTTAGGCACTAGAATAAACAATTCACATTACAATTAGAGCCCTAAGTAAGACTTCATATAAATTCTTCAATGTGTGCAAGTCTTCACATTCTTCGCTCTTCACCACCATTGTGCTTCGACATCTTTTTATAATGTCTCGCTTTTGCGCGTCGAAGACTTCACTCTCGTTGCATCATCAAAATCCATTATGCGACTATGTCACTAACATTAACTAGCATGAGAAACAAAAAAAAAAAAAAAATTGGGATTCTTAAAGAATATTTCAAACCCAATAAATAAATACCCTTAAATATGTTAATAAAACATTAATAAAAATAAAACCCAACAAAAACTTTATCAATAAAAATTTTATGTCCAACAATAGTCCGCCCATGTTTGTGATCATTTCCCTAAGGAACACTGACCTTAGATAATTTAGTTCTTCCCCATATGTCATCCAATATTACAAGTACTATATTCCCTTTTAAGACTTTTGACCTCAAAGCACTAGCTCTTGTTGGGTAGTCTTGTCGGGCATGCTCTTAAAACCAAACCAGCTAATAATTTCATCTTAAATCTTAGTAAAGCTTGGAGGTGAGAGACGACGAGCTCGTTACTTCATCAAACATCTTCATTTGGTCTTTGGCTTGTTTCTGAATTTACTTGACTAGTGTGGTCTTGCCCATGCCACTCATACCACATATTCTAATTATGCTTATGTTTTCATGGCTTCCATTATTTTTTTCATGATTAATTCTATGGATCCGCCGCTAAATCACCCTTTCGGGATTAAACGGAGCATGTAAAATCTCATATTGTCCCAAGCTCTTATAAAAAATGAATTCTCTAAATTCGAACCTAAGACATGAAAGTCAAATCTTGAGTCTTACACAACCAAGCCACTACCGTCGGGACAATTCTATGAATTTGAAATAGCTGAATCCTTCGAATAAAAATATTATTGGCAGTGGAGAAGTGGGAAGAGACATATCTTTCCCAAAACTTCCACCCACTCCAATGAAAGTAGAAATATCCAAAGTCTTAGCCTCTGCCTCTTTGCTAAGTTTGTAACATGAGCTGATATTAATTCACCACCGTCCAATGCACCTCTTTTTCGCTTTTACTTCATCTTCCAAAACCTTTTCTGATGCTTTACTGCCTACAACAAAAATAGCTATTTCCGAGGGATATTAAATTCCTATAGTGAAAATTTTATCACCAAGGAAATTTAATCATCTGTCGGTAATTAGTGAAAAATGTCAATATTTCTATTGATGAAAGAAATTCTCTCGGAAATTCTAACAAATTCACTTAGTAAATGGTATATTATTAAGGGAAGTTAGTCTTCCGTTGATAATTAGTCAAAAAAACCACACTATTACATAGGATTTTATTCCTATATAAATGAGAAAAAAATCACTCGGTAAAGAATTTTATTTTCAGTGGAATGTGATTACGCTGGAATTTAGAAAAGGTCATCAAAAAACTGTCAAAAATGCATAACGATGCTCGCAGAAGTAAGACAATTTTCAGGAAGATAAGAAAGATTTGGGTTTTTAAAAGTGTGAAGCCATTTACATTGACTGACTTGTCGTTTCTATTTTTATCTTTAGTACGACATGTCGTTTTCTGTTAAAAGAGTGAAATGCTGGTGACCGTTGGATTTGGACACGTGGATGTAGACCCGGCCGGCGGTTCGGTTCCGGTTCGGAACCGAACCGAACCGGCCGGTTTCCGGTTCCACAAGTGTGGAACCGGAACCGAACCGGTTAAATCCGGTTCGGATCCGGTTCCACACTTAAGTGGAACCGGAAACTCGAACCGAACCGGAACCGAACGGTTCGGTTCCGGTTCGGTTCGGTTCAATTTTTTTTTAATTAATTAAAATAAAAAAATGAGAGGAGTCAAATCATTAAATAAAAAAAATTTATTAATTAAAAAAAATGAGATTAAATTTATAAAAAAAAATAAAATTATTACATTGAAGAGCTTGAGCTTAATTTTTAAAATTTAAGTTGCCTACGTATCCTCCAAGGGTGAGAGGAATCAAAGCTCACGTAGTTCCATTACAAGTTTAAGACATATCCCCTTTGTAAATTATAATTTTACATTTATCAATCATCATTATCAGTTGATCCTTCGGCTCCGGGTCCGCAGCTTCCGCTTGCACTTGTTGCAGAAGCATTATCGAACAAATCTTCAAAATCATCGGGGGCATCTTCTTGTTGTCTCAGATCAGCTCGAGTCCAATCATCCACACAAGCTGTTGCTTCTAGAGTGCTTGGATGTAATGAAGATCGCCTAGCTTCCAATATATTACCTCCCAAGCTGAAGGCTTGCTCAACCGCAACGGTGGAAATAGGTGCTGCCAATATTTCTTTAGCAATAATAGATAAAACAGGATATATATTTTGATGCCGGTTCCACCATTCAAGGATTTTAAAATTTTTACTGCATAAACTTTCATTAGAAAACTCAAAATTTGTAGATAAATAATTATCTAATTCAGGGTTATTAGTTGTTGTCGTATCCCTAGATTTTTTATTTCGTTGTAATAACCAACGATCCCCTGCGCTAAGTCTTGGTTGAATTACCGGTTCGCTACTACTAGACTGACCTATTGTTCCTAAGTTATATCTTACAATATAATCATTAAATAAAATAATTAAATCACTTTTTAAATTCGTCATTATGCTCGTAATATCAATGTCATCTAATATTCCTAAATAACCATAGTAAGCTTGTAAACCACCATTCAAACCTTCTAATTTAAATCTAGGATCAAAAACAGCAGCAATAAGATAAAGTAAAGGAATTTCTCTAAAATAATTCAACCATTTTACCTTCATAACAGTAATGGCTTCGAGCAAAACAATATCATTAGGGTCGTCACTGTCAACATGTTCATCGAGAGTGCCAACAATATTCAAACTCTCAAGAAGAAATAAATGTGCAGTGGGATAATAAACACCGCTAAAAACTAAAGTAGCATCATTAAAAACTCTTAAAATATCTAAAATTCTTTCACAAATATCCCATTGACTAGGATAAAGTGTGATATTTTGAACATGTTGAGAAAAAAAACTACATAATGCATCTTTGTATTGAAGTGCTTGACATAAAAGAAAATAAGTAGAATTCCAACGTGTTGGAACATCTCTAGAAAATTTAATCGGTTTAATACCATTTATTTTACAAAACTTGGTCCATTCCCTCCTAACTTGAGAATATGACCAAATACAGTTAAGTGTCGTTTTAATAGGATCAAGGAAAGGAGATAATAATTTTAGACCGTCTTGCACACATAAGTTTAGGACATGACATGTACAACGAATATGAAAAAATCGACCCCCTAAATTTGGTTGACATATTTCTTTTAAATCATTGATGGATGCAGTATTTGCAGATGCATTATCAAATCCAATTGTTAAAATTTTTTCTCCTAAACCATATTCATCAAAAATTACCTTCATCATTCTATAAATATTATGTGCAGTATGTTGGTCATCAAAAACTCTAAATGCAATGAGTCATTTTTGCATGGTAAATGATGCATCAATCCAATGACAAGTCACACCCATGTATAAGTGTGTTTGCCAATGGTCACTCCAAATATCAGAACATATAGAAATACGACCTTTCATCTCTTTAAATATTTCATTTAAAATAATTTTACCATCTTTATATAATTTGAAAATATGACGTTTTGTTGTGTTTCGAGTCATTCTACATGCAGCAGGGTTTAAAGCATTATGCACGTAATTAGTAAAATGAAGTTTTTCACCAAAGCTTAAAGAAAGATGTGTCATACATGTTAATTTCGCAAATTCTTCTCTATTTTTTGCATTAGAATATTTAAATAAATCTACACTACTCGTACCTCTACTAGATGATGCGTACCTGGCCATTTGAGTCTGCGTCGTATCAATGCCAAATTCAACCGGATGATGTTTCTCCATGTGCTTGATCATATTGCCGTATCCACCAGAAAATTTATAGATAACCCCACAATAGTTGCAAATTGCTCGTTGTGAACCATCGTCTAGGCGTTCCAAATTAAAATGAATTTTGAAAATATCGGAGGACCGAGCCTTAACTTCTCTTCTCCGTGATTGTGCACTGACACTGGGGCCGCTCTCTTGGGTCGGCATATTTGACATTATGTTCTCGGATGAGCTTGCCATTTGAATAATTGCGATGCGAATGCCGAATGATAACAAATTAATTAACAACTAAAATAAGAGAATTGTATTGAAGTAAGATTGAGAATAAGAGATTTATAGAAAATGAGAGAGTTGAGAAATTGGTGTGATGAAATTATGAAAAATGAATCCTATTTATAGAATTTTAGAATTTTTTTGATACCAAAAATGCCCCTAAATATAACCGTTTTATTACTGTTATTAGGGGTACATTAGTAATTTTTATTTTATATAATAAAAAAAATTTATTAATTAAAAAAAATGAGATTAAATTTATAAAAAAATAAAATTATTACATTGAAGAGCTTGAGCTTAAATTTTTAAAATTTAAGTTGCCTACGTATCCTCCAAGGGTGAGAGGAATCAAAGCTCACGTAGTTCCATTACAAGTTTAAGACATATCCCCTTTGTAAATTATAATTTTACATTTATCAATCATCATTATCAGTTGATCCTTCGGCTCCGGGTCCGCAGCTTCCGCTTGCACTTGTTGCAGAAGCATTATCGAACAAATCTTCAAAATCATCGGGGGCATCTTCTTGTTGTCTCAGATCAGCTCGAGTCCAATCATCCACACAAGCTGTTGCTTCTAGAGTGCTTGGATGTAATGAAGATCGCCTAGCTTCCAATATATTACCTCCCAAGCTGAAGGCTTGCTCAACCGCAACGGTGGAAATAGGTGCTGCCAATATTTCTTTAGCAATAATAGATAAAACAGGATATATATTTTGATGCCGGTTCCACCATTCAAGGATTTTAAAATTTTTACTGCATAAACTTTCATTAGAAAACTCAAAATTTGTAGATAAATAATTATCTAATTCAGGGTTATTAGTTGTTGTCGTATCCCTAGATTTTTTATTTCGTTGTAATAACCAACGATCCCCTGCGCTAAGTCTTGGTTGAATTACCGGTTCGCTACTACTAGACTGACCTATTGTTCCTAAGTTATATCTTACAATATAATCATTAAATAAAATAATTAAATCACTTTTTAAATTCGTCATTATGCTCGTAATATCAATGTCATCTAATATTCCTAAATAACCATAGTAAGCTTGTAAACCACCATTCAAACCTTCTAATTTAAATCTAGGATCAAAAACAGCAGCAATAAGATAAAGTAAAGGAATTTCTCTAAAATAATTCAACCATTTTACCTTCATAACAGTAATGGCTTCGAGCAAAACAATATCATTAGGTCGTCACTGTCAACATGTTCATCGAGAGTGCCAACAATATTCAAACTCTCAAGAAGAAATAAATGTGCAGTGGGATAATAAACACCGCTAAAAACTAAAGTAGCATCATTAAAAACTCTTAAAATATCTAAAATTCTTTCACAAATATCCCATTGACTAGGATAAAGTGTGATATTTTGAACATGTTGAGAAAAAAAACTACATAATGCATCTTTGTATTGAAGTGCTTGACATAAAAGAAAATAAGTAGAATTCCAACGTGTTGGAACATCTCTAGAAAATTTAATCGGTTTAATACCATTTATTTTACAAAACTTGGTCCATTCCCTCCTAACTTGAGAATATGACCAAATACAGTTAAGTGTCGTTTTAATAGGATCAAGGAAAGGAGATAATAATTTTAGACCGTCTTGCACACATAAGTTTAGGACATGACATGTACAACGAATATGAAAAAATCGACCCCCTAAATTTGGTTGACATATTTCTTTTAAATCATTGATGGATGCAGTATTTGCAGATGCATTATCAAATCCAATTGTTAAAATTTTTTCTCCTAAACCATATTCATCAAAAATTACCTTCATCATTCTATAAATATTATGTGCAGTATGTTGGTCATCAAAAACTCTAAATGCAATGAGTCATTTTTGCATGGTAAATGATGCATCAATCCAATGACAAGTCACACCCATGTATAAGTGTGTTTGCCAATGGTCACTCCAAATATCAGAACATATAGAAATACGACCTTTCATCTCTTTAAATATTTCATTTAAAATAATTTTACCATCTTTATATAATTTGAAAATATGACGTTTTGTTGTGTTTCGAGTCATTCTACATGCAGCAGGGTTTAAAGCATTATGCACGTAATTAGTAAAATGAAGTTTTTCACCAAAGCTTAAAGAAAGATGTGTCATACATGTTAATTTCGCAAATTCTTCTCTATTTTTTGCATTAGAATATTTAAATAAATCTACACTACTCGTACCTCTACTAGATGATGCGTACCTGGCCATTTGAGTCTGCGTCGTATCAATGCCAAATTCAACCGGATGATGTTTCTCCATGTGCTTGATCATATTGCCGTATCCACCAGAAAATTTATAGATAACCCCACAATAGTTGCAAATTGCTCGTTGTGAACCATCGTCTAGGCGTTCCAAATTAAAATGAATTTTGAAAATATCGGAGGACCGAGCCTTAACTTCTCTTCTCCGTGATTGTGCACTGACACTGGGGCCGCTCTCTTGGGTCGGCATATTTGACATTATGTTCTCGGATGAGCTTGCCATTTGAATAATTGCGATGCGAATGCCGAATGATAACAAATTAATTAACAACTAAAATAAGAGAATTGTATTGAAGTAAGATTGAGAATAAGAGATTTATAGAAAATGAGAGAGTTGAGAAATTGGTGTGATGAAATTATGAAAAATGAATCCTATTTATAGAATTTTAGAATTTTTTTGATACCAAAAATGCCCCTAAATATAACCGTTTTATTACTGTTATTAGGGGTACATTAGTAATTTTATTTTATATAATAAAAAAAATTTTATAATTTTTTTTTTTTTTTTGGCAGGGAGCCGTTTGGCTCCCGTTGGGGGCCGTAGGGTTCCTGTTGGAACCCTACGGTTCCAACAGGAACCCGACGGTTCCAACCGGAACCGTTCGGTTCCGGTTGGAACCGTCCGAACCGGTGGAACCGTACGGTTCCACCGGTTCGGACCGGTTCGAGTTGGGGTGGAACCCCAACCGAACCGGTCCCATTCCGATTCGGTTCCGGAACCGGTTGGAACCGGAACCTTCCGGTTCCAACCGGTTCGGTTCCGGTTCGGTTCCGGTTCGGTTCCGGTTCCGAACCGGAACCAAGGCCGGGTCTACGTGGATGCATCTCCACCGTAGCTTTTCATTTGCTCTTCATATATATTGTGCCTAGGGTTGATGAAATCAGAAGAGGCAAGACTCATTCTCCCATTCTCTCGGCTACGATTCCCCTCTTCTCTTCATTGTCTTTTTAACAGCAACAAAAATAAACTTGAATCAGGTTGTAACATCTCACTTGTAAATCAGTATGAATATGTCTTGATTCTATTGTTGAATAATCAGAGACTGGTAACTGAGATTATTGGGCGTAAGGTTGTTGCATTGGAATTCTAGGGTTTCTTATTCTTGTACTGTGTTTTGGGGAAAGTTATAATGTAAAATAGAATAAATGAGTCTTGTACAATCTTGATAAATATAGTGCAGTGAGCTCCAAGTTCTTGGAGTTCAACGTGGATGTAGTTTGAATCTTTCAGGTGAACCACGGTAAAAATCTGTGTTCTTGATGTGCATGTTAATTTTGTTGTTTCTGTAATTGGTTTATCTGAGTTGGTTACAAAGAAATTGAGTGCTGGGTATAAGCTAAAACACCCAACAGTGGTATCAAAGCTCGGCCTTCATCAGAGAACATAAACAAAGGCAATTCAAGAACCGAAAAAGATCAAGATTCTGGGTAAGGCGTGATGTCTACAATCAAACTGGAAGTCAGAATCTTCGATGGTAAAAAGAATTTCACCATTTGGAAGAAAAAGATGAGGGTACTTCTATCACACCATAAGGTAGCCTTGGCACTGGAACAAGATCCAAAAAAAATGGCCCAAGGTTGAAGATAATGTGAAGGCTAAAATCTCGGAAGAGGCGTACAACCTAATCTTCCTCCATCTTGATGACTCGGTTATAAGGAAAATGGATGGTATGGACACTGTAACTCAACTCTGAGGTAAACGCGAATCCCTATACTCTGTAGTTTCTGCTCCTAATCTTGTTTTCTTGAAGGGAAATTTGTTCAATTATAAAATGGATACCTGTAAATCTATAGATAATAATCTTAATGAATTCACTAGAATGACTCAAATCCTTAAAGGAAATGACCAAGCCTTAGGAGATTCTAGTGAAGCTATAATTTTATTAAACTCACTACCTGAGGAATATAGTGTAGTTAAAAATTCACTACAGTATATTGGTGTTGTCCCTAGACTGGATTTAGTAATATCTGACATAAAGGCTAGAGAGTTAGAACTTAAAGTGAGTAGAAGAGGTGGAGCCAATCTATTTGTTAAAGGAAAAAATGATATGAGAGAAATAGGGCAGAATAATAATCCACCTAACAGTCACGAGTCTAAAGGAAAGAAAAAGAACAAAAATAAGAACAAAAATAGTGGCAAGAAATGTTATCACTGTGGTAAGGAGGGACACATTAAAAATAATTGCTATAAATTCCTTAGGGAACAAAAGAATGAAGACAGTGCAACTGTGGCTGCTGAAAAATGGTCAATTTGCCTATCTGAGGCATTGACAGTGTCTAATGATCAGATTAGCAGAGAGTGGATTCTAGACTATGGGTGTTCCTTCCATATGAGTCCATGTAGGGACTGGTTTATCAACTTTAGAAATTTTGACCAAGGGACTGTGTATATAGGAAATGACAACACCTGTAGAATACATGAGGTAAGGGATATCACACTTAAATTCCATGATGGAAAAATTAGGATCTTAACTGATGTGAGATATGTACCAGAATTGAAAAGAAACTTAATATCTATAGGATCTCTGGATGAATTAGGTTTCACATATAAAGCTCACCAAGGAAATATGTACATATTAAATGGTAAGAAACTAATTTTAAATGGAGTAAAGAAAAATAGATTGCATGTTCTTAAAGGACATCATGTATTCTCTGAAAAACCCATTTCTGCCCTAATTTCTAATTCTGATATGACTAATATTTGGCACTTGAGACTTGGTCACATTGGCCAGAAATGCATGCAGGTACTAAGCAAGCAAGGGTTACTTGGAAAGGACCAGTTGGAGCCACTAGACTTTTGTGAAATCTGTGTGTTAGGCAAACAACACAGACAGAGCTTCCCAACTGGAACTCACTTATCAAAAAAGTTTGCCTGGACTATCTACATTGTGATCTATGGGGGCTAGCCAAGGTCCAAACACATGGAGGTAACAAGTACTTTCTCTCTATTGTTGATGATTATAGTAGGAAAGTATAAACCTTCTTGCTTAAATCTAAGAATGAGGCTCTAATAAGTTTAAAGACTGGAAAGTATTAGTAGAGAATCAAACCAGTAACAAAGTGAAAGTTTTAAGAACTGATAATGGTTTAGAATTTTGTGATACTGAGTTTGATCAATATTGTATAAGTGAGGGTATTTTGAGACATATGACACTAAGAAATACTCCTCAACAAAATGTAGTTGCAGAAAGAATGAATAGGACTTTGTTAGAAAAGTTTAGATGTATATTATTCTCATCTGGAATTCCAAAAACTTTTGGGGAGAGGCCCTTAATACTGCCATAAATCTGGTGAACCTAAGCCCTAATAGCTCAATCCAGTTTAAGAGCCCTGAAGAAATCTGGTCAGGTAGAAATCAAAAGCTTGCCCATCTTAGAGTGTTTGGTTGTGAAGCTTATACTTATCAGGCCATAGGAAAACTTGAGCCAAGGTCTCTTAAGTGTGTTTTCTTAGGATACCAAGAAGGGACAAAAGGTTACAAGCTATGGGAAATGGGGTCTCATGGAGTCAAAATTATAGTTAGTAGAGATGTTATATTCAATGAACATAGTTTTCCTTGTAAAACTACTAACATAAATACAGATGCCTTAGGAAAGGATCTAGCAGATTTTGATCCTGCAGGTGGAGCTCAGATACAGGTGGAGCTAGACACATCAAGAGTTGCTGATCAAGCTATTGATAGGCAAGAGATAGAAACATCTGAGGATATTCAATCTAGAAGTGATAACTCTGAAGAAGACAGAAATGAAGTGACTGGTGCACAGGAACAGAATGCAGAAGACATAATAGATCAATTAGATCCAACTCAGCAGAATGAATCACATGAGGAGCATTATGAAACACCACAACACATATTGACCAATTATCAGCTAGCAAGAGATAGAAGTAGGAGGCATGTAAAGCCTCCTACCAGGTATGATTACTCATCTACTGATCTATAATTTTTGCGTTAATTTCAAGCCATGATATAGCTGGAAAAGAACCTGCTAGCTTAGGAGAGGCACTTAGATCAACTTATAAACATGAATGAGAATGAGCCATGAAAGAAGAAATGGCCTCACTTAGGAAAAATCAGACCTGGACTCTGGTCCATAAACCTAAAAACCAGAAGTTGGTTGAGTGCAAGTGGTTATTTAAGGTCAAAGAAGGAATACAGCCTAGAGACCCAATTAGGTATAAAGCCAAACTTGTTGCTAAAGGATTTACACAAATGGAAGGGGTAGACTATAATGAAATTTTCTCACATGTAGTTAAATTTAAGACCATTAGAATGATGTTAGCACTAGTAGTTCAATATAATCTAGAGCTAGAACAGTTAGATGTGAAAACAACATTCTTACATGGTGAACTAGAAGAGAAAATTTATATGTCACAGCCTGTAGGTTTTATAGATAAAAAACCACATTGAGTATGTGTGTTTACTCAATAAATCCTTATATGGTCTTAAAAAGTCTCGTAGGAAATGGTATAAAAGGTTTGATACTTTTGTGCTTAATATTGGATTCTCGAGAAGTAAATATGATAGTTGCTTCTATTTCATGATTGATGATGAATATTATGTATACCCGTTATTGTATATTGATGATATGCTTATAATCTCTGAATCAATGGATGTGATATGTAAACTAAAGAAACAGTTGAATAATGAATTTGATATGAAAGACCTAGGTAGTGCAAAAAGAATACTAGGTATGACCATTGATAGAGATAGAGATAAAAATTTTCTGAAAATACATCAGTCTATATATTTGTAAAAGGTTGCATCTAGGTTTGGAGTAAGTGGTTGTAAGCCTGTTAGTCAGCCACTTGCGAGTCATTTTATTCTATCTAAATCTCAGTGTCCTACTACTAGGTCTGAGATGGTTAAAATGGAAGATATCCCTTATGCAAATGCTATAGGTTTTGTGATGTATGACATGGTTAGTACTAGGCCCGATTTTTCATATGTTGTATCTCTGTTAAGTATATTTATGTCAAATCCGGGTAGTCCTCACTGGAATGTTTTGCAATGGTTGTTAAGATACATAAACACAACATTAGATTATGGATTATGTTTTAATAAAACTAATGTGTTAGATTTGGTAGGGTATGTGGATTCTGATTTTACAGGTGATAAAGATTCAAGAAAATCAACTACATCATACTATTTCACTCTTGGAGGAAACTGCATCAACTGGAAATCAAGTTTACAACCCTTGGTCACACTCTAAACCACTGAAGCAGAGTATGTTGCCATAACTGATGTGTTCAATGAAGTCATATGGCTTCAGGGTATCTTAACTGAAATACAACATCTTCATGGGAAAACAATTATATATTCTGATAGTCAAAGTGCAATACATTTGAGCAAAAATTCAGTACACCATAAGAGAACCAAGCATGTGGATGTCAAGTACAATTTTGTAAGGGAAATTATCTCAAGTGGTAAGATTAAGATCAAAAAGATACCAATTAAAGATAACCCATCTGATATGGGGATAAAAATTATGACTGCTGGCAAATTCACCCACTGCATGAAGTTGTTGCATGTAGGAGTTGGGGTGAATTCACAGTCAACATAAACAATGAAAGGAACTTTGATACTTGCTGCACTAAGGTCAGCCATGCATGAGTTGTTTATGAATTGAAGCGAGATGAATAAAGGCTTCAAGGTGGAGATTGTAATAGTGTGAAGCCATTTACATCGACTGACTTGTCGTTTCTATTGTTATCTTCAGTACGACATGTCGTTTACTGTTAAAATAGTGAAATGCTGGTGACCGTTAGATTTGAACACATAGATGCATCTCCACCGTAGCTTTTTATTTGCTCTTCGTATATATTATGCCTAGGGTTGGCGAAATCAGAAGAGGCAATACTCATTCTCTCATTCTCTCGGCTATGATTGCCATCTTCTACTCATTGTCTTTTTCACATCAACAAAAAGAAACTTGAATTAGGTTGTAACATCTTACTTGTAAATCAGTATGAATATGTCTTGATTCTCTTGTTGAATAATCGGAGACTGGTAACTGAGATTATTGGGCATAAGATTGTTGCGTTGGAATTCTAGGGTTTCTTGTTCTTGTACTATGTTTTGGGGAAAGTTGTAGCGTAAAATAGAAGAAAGAAGTCTTGTACAATCTGAAAAATATAGTGCAGTGAGCTCCAAGTTCCTGGAGTTCAACGTGGATATAGTACGAATCTTTTAGGTGAACCATGGTAAAAATCTTTGTGTTCTTGATGTGCATGTTAATTTTATTGATTCTGTAATTGGTTTATCTGAGTTGGTTACAAAGAAATTGAGTGCTGGGTATAAGCTAAAACACCCAATAGGGTTTATGCGCACTAGAAGTTTCAATGACTAATCTTATCGATGACTAAATTAATAGTTACAAAATGTGATACTTCTTGACATGTAACTATATCAAATTAAAGCATGTTTTTATATCCTTCACGATTTTATATGGCACGCAAGTGCACATATCATTCAAATAATATAGTAATAAAAGAGTCGGATGTCGAACCACATGAACTTATTATTTATCTTATTAATTTCTAGAAATATACATACTTTGTTAAAACTAAACAAATGGTTCAATTATTTTTTTTGATTAAGAGTGACGAACTAAAATCTAAATAAAACAGTAAATAGACTTTCGGAAAAACTTATGCAAGTGAAAACTTAGGGTTGTAACTTCACCTAAATATGAAAATAATATTGATGCATTTTTCATTCAATTGAGTAATTGTGATGGATTATTAACATAGAACACTAAATTATCTATAAATGTTTTCCAATGGTCAGATAAAATAATAATTATATTTATGTTTTATTGTGATTTTTATTTATTGTGTAGGTAAAATATTAGTTTGGAAGATTAAAATGAAAAATAGATATGAGATCTGAATTCCAAGACCCATAAAATCCAAAAAGAGCGTGACAACTAGATTCAATTCGAATTTGGAAAAAATTCACCGTGTTTATATTGGCGACTGTGAATGCTGGATTTCGACCGAGGTCCACAATCGAGAATTTATAGGTTGGGGGCACTAGCGATCCTACAAACCAAAGGTAGAGTGAGCGTGAGTAGACTACTTACCGGTGTGGTGGGTGCCGGGGGCACTCCGATGCTCAAGTCAGTAGTATGAAATGAGCAGTAAACAAGTAAAATATGAAAACAAGGCTTGTTATTACCTTATCTTTCTTTGGGTGGCCATGAGGGCGGTGACAAGTGTTTAGGAAATGGGAAATTCTGAGAGCTTGTGTCAGAGAATAGAGGCTTGTATGAGAATGGAGAAGCTTGAATGAATTACACTCCGAATTCTGCTCCTATTTATAGGTGGAGAAATATGATTTCTTTGATTTAGCACATGGGAATGGGGTCCCCATAACATGTTTAAAACATAAACTTTCGGTGATCATGAATCAATGCATGCGGATGATACGTATCATGTTTAGGAAAAGAGGAAAATAGTTGGGAATGATTTGTGGTATGTTTATATTCTGTTTCTTGGCTTGGCTTTATGTGTTAATTTTTATCTGCAAGTGGAATAAGTTTTCTTTGGGCTTTACCCTGGGCTTTTTGGTATTCAGACTCTCAGCTGGACCTTTGTCTATGGGCCTTATTCGGTATTGGGTTCGAAGTGAAAAGACAGTTTTTCCCTCGGCCCAATTTTGGCCCGTACAGTTTGTCCCCTACTTTCTAAGTCAAAAAGTCTTTTGATTTAGAGAGTATTTCTATATTTACATGTCGTATGAAACAAAATGTAAGAGCATATGCGAAGAATGCATGGCTGTAAGCATTACCTTCTGTCATCTGTGTCAATACATGGTTCAACATGGTTGCCAAAGTCTCTTACATGGTTCATGCTTGAGGAACTTGATTCGACATGAATCCATATAAGTTCCCTGGTAGACTGAACTTGAGGAAGGTTTAGGAGCATGACTTGAGTCGTCTGGACCGAGAGTAGTCCATGTCTTCTATTTGACTCGACAAGAGTCTATAAGGGATGTTCCTGGTCGACTGAACCATATAAAAGTTCAGGAGTACATTTCATACGACATGCATCATCTGGACAGAGGAAGTCATAGCCTTCGACTTGACTTGACATGAGTCTTATGGGGGGATGTCCCCAGTCGACTAAACCAGATGAAGGTTCAAGGGTTCATTTCATACGACATACGTCCCCTGGATAATGAAAGTCCAAGTCTTCAACTTGACTCGACATGAGTCATTGGGGATGTCCCCGGTCAACTGAACAAGATGAAGGTTCATAAGTTCATTTCATACTACATGTGTCGTCTGGACTATGAAAGTCCCAATCTTCAACGTGACTCGACATGAGTCATGGGGGATGTCTCTGGTCGACTGAACCAGATGAAGGTTCATGAGTAATCTCATTCGACATTGTCGTATGAACCGTAGGAGGTTCATATCTTCAAATGACTTGACGTGAGTCTATGGGGGATGTCCCCAGTCAACTGAACCAGATGAAGGTTCAGAAGTATCATTCATTTGACAAGTGTCGACTGGATAGAAGAAGTCTATGTCTTCTACGTGACTCGACACGAGTCATGGGGATGTCTCCGGTCGACTGAACCAGATGAAGGTTCAGGAGTAATTTCATACGACATGCGTCGTCTGGACTATGAAAGTCCACGTCTTCAACTTGACTCGACATGAGTCAGGGGGTGTCCCCGGTCGACTGAACAAGATGAAGGTTCAGGAGTTCATTTCATACTACATGTGTTGTCTGGACTATGAAAGTCCCAATATTCAACTTGACTCGACATGAATCATGGGGGATGTCCTCGGTCGACTGAATCAGACGAAGGTTCATGAGTAATTTCATTCGACATGTCGTATGATCCATATGAGGTTTATATCTTCAAATGACTCAATGTGAGTCTATGGGGGATGTCCTCAGTCGACTGAACCAGATGAAGGTTCAGGAGTTCATTTCATACTACATGTGTCGTATGGACTATGAAAGTCCCAACATTCAACTTGACTCGACATGAGTCTTGGGGGATGTCCCCGGTCGACTGAATCAAATGAATGTTGATGAGTAATTTCATTCGACATTGACGTATGAACCGTAGGAGGTTCAAATCTTCAAATGACTCGACGTGAGTCTATGGGGGATGTCCCCAGTTGACTGAAAAAGATGAAGGTTCATGAGTATCTTTCATTCGACATGTGTCGACTAGACAGAAGAAGTCCAGGTCTTCAATCGAAGTTTATTCTAGATAATGTGTCGAGTAGCTTACCATGGATGTCGTGTCGAATAGATACCCCATGGGTTCCAACCTCACACTTGACGTGGTGTCGATTGGCTCGATATCGAGTGTAAAATAATCTAGTGACAAGAATTTCATCCATCTAGTGTCAAGTGGCTACGACTCTGGTATCAACATTTCAACTGGCGTAATGTCGACTCTGGTATCCATGTCGTGAAAGATAGTCGATTGTGTCAGGACCGATTGTAAGGCTTTATGAACTTTTCTTAACGCTATTTCATTTTTGGATCTCTTCATTCGACAATACTACTCTAGGGATTCTAGGCCATTCTATTCATTAAATGATGCCAACCCTAATGCGAGTTTCGAGGCACTTTTTCGGCGGGAAAATGAGCGCCAAAATGTAGTATAAGGGAGAGCTTATGGGTTCATTTGTTTCATTTACAAAGATCCATAAATTGGGAGAAAGGCTTCAAGATTCTAAAGGTATTCTTCAAACTTTCCTCGTGTTCTTCTTTACTTTGAATGTTCATAGAGTAGCTTCAAAATGTTCTAAGCCAATTTAGGTTGTTTGATCTCTTGAGTCGTATGTTGTTTGGTGTAATTGTGTTTGTAAAATTGAGAAGAAGTTTGATCTTTAGGAAATCTATTTTCTAGAAATTATTTGTTTGTATGTTAGTCGAGTGAAATATGTCGAGTGGAGAATCCCTATAGAGCTTAGGAGCCTAAATAGAAATATGTTGAAGTATCGTCAAGTGAGTCGAGTGAAGATATATCTCTCCGGGACTGGTCGCGTCAACAGCTTTCAGAGGCTGGGCCAGTTACGGTATTGTCGCATGAAACTCCTGTGGATGCAATACCTCGTAGGACTTTATCAACAGTGGGAGAGTCGAGTGGGACAGTTAGCACTAGCGAACCAACGAACTTGCTAACTAAGAACCCTGTTAGTCGTATGACAGAAATATCATTGAGGGAAGTTAGGTGTAAGTATAGATTCCCTGATTCTATGGAATTGAAATTACCTTTGCCGATTGAAAGAATTGATTACAAAATCCCCGGATGGATTGGGTTTTATGTACGACCGTTTGCTGATGGGCTCATATTCCCTATTCCGAGGTTAGCTTGGGAAGTTTTAGACCATTACGGGATTGCTCCTTCACAGTTGATGCCAAACGCTTGGAGGATCTTGTTGTCGATTGAATGTTTGGCTTTTGAGCAATGAGTGTTTTTTAAGGTGAAGGATGTAGTGTTCACATACTACCTAAAGGAGCATCTAACTGAGAAAGGGAGATATACTATGTATCTTCGTCGAAAGAATGAACAATTAGTAATTGGGCTTCCAACAAATGATAGGGGAAATTGGCACTCAGATTATTTCTTTGTGAGGGTGGGGGTGTGTTTGGGTCGGCTGGAATGGGTCGTATCTCATAGTATTGGAGTTTAATTAGTGAGTATCATCCTTTTTTACTTGTGATATCTCATGATTGTGATTGTCGTATGAAGCTAACAAGTTTGATTGCTTGTTCTGCATGTCCGTTTCGAAATAGATTGTTCGAAAAATCCCCCCAGATTATATCAAATACTAAAGCTCTTCTTGCTCTTACAGCCGAACAACGAGATTGGAGAATTGTCTTGGTAGAAAAGAGATTAAGGGCAACATTAGTGTGGAAAGAAATCTTCGAATCAGAAGATATATCTACCCCTTTGGCACTTTGTAAACACGTATTGGAAGTCATCTACTGTATTTGGTCGATTCGAACATTATACGGAAATGAATTATTTATAAAGCCTTTAATTCCAAAGGAAATTTTATGCGCAGTGGATATAATGTCAGGACCCGTCAAGGTATCTTCTATCGATGAGTTGAAGAGTCGTAAGAAGGCTAGGAAGCTTAAGGTGAAGGAACCAGAGGTTGAGGTTCCTGAACTAAAACAAGATGCGTCGGCTGGAACTCCTAAGCTTATGGGGCAGTCGACTGAAATGGTTGTCAAATGAGCAAAAATGAAAGCTGTTGAAATTGAAGAGGATATTGATAATATTATTGTCAAGGTTCCATCAGGGTCGACTGCTATCTCGGACCCATCAAGCCTTAATCCTTTCATTAAGAAGCTCTTGTTGGAGGAGGATGAACTAAGGTTATCCAAGACTGGTCCCGTTGAAAAAATGAAGAAGGTCGTGGCTCTGACTTATCAAGTAAGTAAATAAACTCAAAATGTATTTTATAAATTATGTCGAATGGTGTCTAACTAACTGTTTTTCTCAGGCAATAGAGTGTAACTTATATATGCAGCAATACACCGAGTCGAATCAGAGGAAGCCAATGGAGATGGAGAAGTTAGTGGCTGCGATGAAAAATGATATGGCAGAATTGAAGTCGACATTTGAAAAGAATAATAAAGAGATGGAAAATGAGTTGAAGGAGGTGAAGGCTATTCTTAGGGTTGAGAGGGAAGTTTCTGAGGCTACAATAGAAGGTTATAAAGATGCACTCGATAATGTGAGGAAGGAGAATGGAGAATTAGTCGAGCAGATTAAAGGGATTGCCCTCGAGTCCATGATGAGAGAAATAAGTAATCTGATGAAGGATTTCCTTGAAGGAAAAATCGTCGCATGGGAACCACAGAAGTGGATTCGAGAATATGATCGACTATTGGCAGGGCTTTCTTCCTCCAACGAAGGTGATGTGGAAGGGAAGGGTGAAGAAGTCGACTCCATGATGCACTCGAAATTGTTGATGCCGAGGAGGCGGCTGGAGTTGAGGAGACGGAGAAGAAGAGTGAAGAAGTGGGTCGAATGGAGGTTGAGTATGATGGATAAGTTGAAGAAATTCTCGCCTCTGATGTTAAAGTTGCTGCCAAAGTTATCCCGGAAGAAGTTCCAGAAACTTAAACTGTTTGTAATTTTTATGTTTTGTTGTTGCCTTTTGTGTTTTGAACAATGAAGCAGTTAAATGGTATTTTGGGATTATCTTCAATCAGGTTTTTATTTTGTCGAATCGAATTACATAAAACAGTACTCTACTTTTATTCTTCAGTCTTAAACAAAAGCATGCATACATTACCGGTAGAATCGTTTGAGGTGAATCGCATTCCAACTATTGTGAATTTGTCTCCCCTCTATCATTTGAAATTTGTAGGCTCGAAACCAAAAGACAACACAACACAAAACTCTTTTTTTTTTCTCTCTACATGGCCGAAACTTCTTCTTCTTCTTGGAGGAAAATTTTGTTTCAATTTTGTTCAAGCTAGCACTTAAAGGGGTCAAGGAAAGGTGATAGGGAAACTCACCCTTGAGTTTGGAACACTCAACAAAGCTTGGTGCTTCCTCATCCAAAGAGAATTTTTGAAATTCCAAACCGATCAATGTAAGTTCTTTCCGTAAATTTTCTTGATAGATTCACACACAAATCAAGTCTTAGAGATCCTTGGAATGTCTATGACACTAACATCAATGATATATCATCTAAAGACTCATTACTCGAGCCATCTCTAATGAATTGAATTTTATCTTCGCGATTGTCAGACACTGTTCCTAAAGAATGACAACGAGTGTTGCACATCCAACGTGCATATTTATAACAAAACACCTAACTGTTTAGCTATTAGTTTCTAGGCATAGGTGTTTTTCCCTAAACCAGGAATATAAGAAATGAAAGAGTTAGAAGACTCACCTGCCAAGCGAACCATTTCTTCAATTACCCAATGAATATCACTAGAAATACCATGGATTATAAGAATACTCAATCTTTCAGTGCGTGCTTTGTAAATTTTCATCAGAGCATTTTGAGGGAGAGAAGGAAAATGATTGTGGAGTTTTGCAAGAGTTTTTTCCATGCCTTGATTGTAGGGTATTAGTAATTTTAGGAAACTGAAAAAACCGACTTAGAGTCACAGAGTGCCATTATCCGCTGTTTAATCGGGGTGCAAAACTCTGACAAAAAAGAAAAATATAAAAAATACTGCAAAACGCAAGAAAAATGAAAATTAGACCAATACCAAAGAAAAGAAAAGAAAATACATCAATCACAATACATTGGGTTTGAAAGAACAAAATTCTTGAAAATTTGAACACTCCAAAAATGGTTTCAAATGTTTTCCATTCACTTTAAATACATCACCATCCCTAGGATTCTCAATATCAATAGCTCCATATGGATAAACGTGCTTCACAATAAATGGGCCACTCTATTTGGATTTCAATTTTCCAGGAAATAAATGAATATGAGAATTATAAAGCAAAACTTTTTGACCAATTTCAAATATTTTTCGTGAAGCTCGACTATCATGAAAGACCATAGTTTTAGTTTTAAGAAATTTTGCATTCATATATGAATCATTCTTTAACTCTTCAAGTTCATTTAATCACAGTTCACGTTCTACATGCAAATGATAAGGTTTTCCATAAACTAAATGATAGAGAGACATTCCCAAAGATGTTTTGAATGCAGTTCGATATGTCCAAAGTGCATCAGTCATTCGAAAAGACCAATCTTTGCGATTTGGGTTGACCGTTTTTTCCAAAATTTATTTGATTTCCTTATTTGTTAGTTCTACTTGACCATTTGCCGCAAAATCATCACACTTTGCTTCCCATTGCTCACGGTTTTCCCAGAAAAACAAAACAATAACAGCCCAAAATGGGCGTGTAGATGAAAAGAGGAAAGAGAGGAGAGTTGTGTGAGTTGTTTCTAATTTGTGTATCTTATACATAAATGTGAATTTCAAATTCATTTACAATGAATTTGGCTTTCCAAAAGTCAAGCAATAAATGCTTTCCATTAACTCACATCAAGTCACATCACTCAATCAATCAAGTGACAAGTTGTCACATCACTCAAAGTGACTAATGATTTCACGCTTGATGCGACTAGCGATTTGACGCTTGATTTGACTTGCATGCCGCACTCGAATTCGAAATACGAATGCGCTCGCAAACAATCTCGGGCTCGGGTTCGCTAATTCCAAATTAACGAATTTTCCGTTACGATGTAATTAAATGATTATGCCTAGCGAAATCACTATTCACGTCGCTAACGAATTAATTCTAAATTAATTCGTTCGCCCGAATTAAAATATAATTTTAATTCCGCGTCGAAATCCAATTTTGTTTAATATATCAAATATATTAATTTTATCGATTAATTCCAAATTAATCGTTATCTCTCTTTAAATGATATTTTATCCCAGATAAAATATCTCCGCAATTAATCCCAGATTAATTTTTCTCTCTCATCTAATTAATCCCAGATTAATTAAAGTCAAGTCATACGTCATCGGTGAATCTTCGGGAAGCGACCCATGAGATCCCCAGATATGTTGGCAGTAAATTCGGTCGTCGGACTATCCGAACACGTAAGTACCTAGTACTACGTTTGTACCGAATTACAAGACAATGTTGGCTTCTAGCAAAGCGCCATGCCTACCCAATTCTCCAGAAATATCCTTACAGGAATATAAGGATCTATATCAGGCGTAGTATACGTAGTATTGCGTATTTCGATCCAGTATCGGATGATCACATGCAAGGCCTGGGGCTGGTACACTGTATGCCCCGTACGAAACATATATCGGATTACGAGTAACTAGTCTCTTTAATATCGGATAATCATGACCAAGTCATATTATCCCGACGGTTGCAACCTTTTTAGAGAACAAGTTCTGTATCCCTACGCGGTCATCAACTACATATGACTAGAGTGACACTTCTGTCTCGACATCACACCCAACACACTACGATTCTCAATATACCCAGCAGAGGCGTACACAGAACCGGTTAAAGCACTGGACGACCAAAACCAAAGTATATTGATTGTCGCAAGTATTAACGGTGCAAGTCTCAGGTTAAGACCAAATATACCTACCCTGATTTTGGATTTCCATAGACACATAGTCATACTACCAATGGAATTCCGAGGGGGTCTATCCAGAGCGAAGCTGTTTCTCGTACCATCGGTAAAACACAATCTCCTATTACACTTGCATGAGTATCATATACCCAAATATATGAGAACTATGTCGTTTGTGCCCTCACAATGCGCACAAGTGTAATACTAGCCTTTTACGCATTTATCGATGTCCAATCTCGATAATACTCTGACTAGGGATATTTAATGATTTATCCTTCGTGGACTGATATTGTCTCATATCATTCTCAATCCAGGAACAAATCATAGGGACCTCCTATCATTTATATATCTTGGTGATCTAATCACAAATGATAAGAGTGCAATCTTCTTTGTCACATAGTTAATTTGTACAACAACACCATGATCTGTACAAATAGTGACGCTATGGGTCATAATTTTCCAACTTATACATGTATTCTAAATACATATATTCATTAGTTTGAATCACAATAGAAACCAAATTAGAATCCCACAATGATGTGACTCATGAATAATTCTAAGTCTCTTAAAGGTGGTCAGACTTTCATCCAGAGTTCCAAATTCTAATTTTATGTTTCATGTGCAAGATGAACATATTTGACCCAATTATAATCATATTGTGTTTATACTTTCAAAGCATTCATACACAATTGATTAGCCTAATTTCAACTTTAAGCATTCATATGTTTCACTAATGATAGCAACTTACTAATGAAAACATAACTTTAGAGAAGATCAAATTTATCTAGCAAGCTTGATTCCGAGATCCAATATTCTTCTCCTTGCTGAAATATTGTAGAGAACTTCTAAAACTTCTCACACAAAAAACTTTACTTAGGCTAATATTTCTTTCTTTTGCTTAATACTTGTTTTAGCTTCCTTGCTTGCTTAAAAACATGCTCAAGCTTGCATTTTATAGTCAAGCTTATGTAATTTTTAATTAATCCAATTTGAATCAAAACGGAAACAAAATTAGAATCTCACAATGATGTGACTCATGAATAATTCTAAGTCACTCAAAAGGTGGTCAGACTTTCATCCAGAGTTCCAAATTCTAATTTTATGTTTCATGTGCAACATGAACATATTTGACCCAATTATAAGCATATTTTTTTTATACTTTCAAAACATTCATACACAATTGATTAGCCTAATTTAAACTTTAAGCTATGTTATTATGTATCCAATACATAATACATCACTATATGTTTCACTAATGATAGCAACTTACTAATGAAAACATAATTTTAGAGAAGATAAAATTTATCTAGCAAGCTTGATTCCAAGATCCAATATTCTTCTCCTTGTTGAAATATTGTAGAGAATTTCCAAAACTTCTCACACACAAAAATTTCCTTAGGCTAATATTTCTTTCTTTTGCTTAATACATGTTTTAGCTTACTTACTTACTTAAAAACTTGCTCAAGCTTGCATTTTATAGTCAAGCTTATATAATTTTTAATTAATCCAATTTGAATCAAAACAGAAACCAAATTAGAATCTCACAATGATGTGACTCATGAACAATTCTAAGTCACTTAAAAGGTGGTCAGCCTTTCATCTAGAGATCCAAATTCTAATTTTATATTTCATATGCAACATGAACATATTTGACCCAATTATAAGCATATTGTGTTTTTGTTTTCAAAGCATTCATACACAATTGATTAGCCTAATTTTAACTTTAAGCTATGTTATTATATATCTAATACATAATACATCACTATATGCTTCATTAATGATAGCAACTGACTAATGAAAATATAACTTTAGAGAATATCAAATTTACCTAGCAAGCTTGATTCCAAGATCCATTATTTTTCTCCTTGTTGAAATATTGTAGAGAACTTCCAAAACTTCTCACACAAAAACTTTACTTAGGCTAATATTTCTTTCTTTTGCTTAAAACTTGTTTTAGCTTACTTGTTTGCTTAAAAACTTGCTCAAGCTTGTATTTTATAGTCAAGATTATGTAATTTTTAATTAATAAAAGTTCTAATTAATTTTTAGATTGCCTTAATCTATTTTTTTTCAAATATGTATAATTAGGCGTGACTAATCACCTTTGTCTACCACTTTTATTTAATCCAGTTAAATCTAGACAAAGTTTAACCAATTGATTAGTTCATTATCTACCCTTTTGATTTAATCCAAATAAATCAATTCAAATCCACCTATTATTATATATTTTATAATTACCAAAATATCCTCCAATGGTATATATATTTATGAAATTATAACAAAGTCCTTGTGTGATTTTGGATTAATCTAATTAATCCAATGGATAAAGAAAATAATTAATGGTATCCAATAACATTTAAATACTTTGATTGAAAATTATAATATCAAATATTATTTATTATCAAAGATTATCGGTCATCCAAGTGCTCAACGAGTACACTTCATATTGTGGGACTCTCTACGTCTAGACATGTTCATCATATATGTGCATCTATACATAATTCATTAGTGTAAATTCAACTTCAAGCTATGTCACTAATGATAACTCACTAATGGAAACATAGCTTTAGAGAAGATCAAACATACCTAGCAAAATTGATTCCAAGATCCAATCTTCTTCTCCTTGTTGAAAATGTAGAGAACCTCCAAAGTTTCTCTAAACACTTCTTTTACTTAGGCTAATATCTCTAATTCTTATTTGATTTCATTTTCTCAAACTTAATTAAAAACTTGCTTAAGCTTGCATTTTATAGTGAAGCTTATAAAATTTTTAATTAATAAAAGTTTTAATCAACTTTTAGGCGGACTTAATCATATTTCTCCAAATATGTATAATTAGGTGTGACTAATCACTTCTGTCTACCAGTTTGATTTAATCTAATTAAATCTAGACAAAGTTTAACCAATTAATTAGTTCATTGTCTACTACTTTGATTTAATCCAATTAAATCAAGTCAAATACATCTATTATTAAACATTTTGTAATTATCAAAATATCCTCAAATGGTAGAGATGTTTATGAAATTACGACAAAGCCAGTGTATGATTTTGGATTAATCCAATTAATCCAATTGGGTCAAAGTAAATAATTAATATTATCCAATAACACTTAATTATTTTAATTGATAATTATAATATCAAATATTATTTATTATCAAACATTATCGGCTACCCAAGTTCTCAACGAGTACACTTCATATTGTGGGACTCTCTAAATCCAGACACATTCATCATATAAGCCTAGCTCATGTGTATGCAATTCGGCCACTTCTGAATTTACGAAGAACATGAACGATCTTTATGAACTATACAAGTCGAGGTGATCATATATGTTTAACAATCCCTCTATCGTAGGCTATCCGAGTTGTGCTTCAGAAATATAGATTACATCATCAAGTTTCCGAGATGCACGTCTCATATTGTCGACATGTTCATAATTCCTTACAATTAATCAGAACACCATTTCTGATATATACGATCAACCCTAGGTGATCGACTTTGGCCAAAGTCTTAAGGAGTACCTTGGACGTGTTGATTGCTCTACGAGAGACTCCTATTTTTAAAGCCACTAACACCCGAAGAAATTTTATGCACAGCTGAGATAATGTTGGGCCGATCCAAGCTACCTTCGTTTGAGGAAATGAAATCTAAGAGAAAAAATAAAAAGGTCAAATGGAATGAGCTTGAGCCCTTGGAAATCGAAGTTTCTGCGTCTAAGGGAGTAACGTCAACTGGAGCTCTCTTTATTCCACCAAAATAGTTGACCGAGATGACCCTAGCCTCAAAGAAGCGGAAGACCGTTGCTATTGGGGCGGATGTAGGACCCCTAAGGTCGGATCGGTGTCCTGCACAGTGAAAATGTGTCTAACCCATGGTAATTGAGCATGAGTGTATTTATATATATTTTAATGGAATACTATATTCCATTAAAAGTGTATAAGGAAAAACCGGGGATAAATCAGAGTCTCGAAAAAACCAAAACGGGAAAAAAAAGAGCACTTAATTATTTAATTGATAATTATAATATCAAATATTATTTATTATCAAACAATATCTAAGTGATCGGCTTTGGTCAAAGTCTTAAGAATGGTGACTAATCATCTGGATATCTTAACCCATTATGGTACATATACGGGCTGACGGATCTTATCTTGATATGCACTTGATTAACGAGTGCATCGATCCACACCCAACGAACATCTAGTGGTCAGACCATGAAAGGTCTTTGACATATATGACATCAAAGTGTGGAGGATCACACAAAATCAATGTTATCCTATAGTCAAAGGATCACATATTTTATTCGACTCGAGGTTATTCCTATTAAATCACTTGTGAGTCATTCAGTATTCGCTCTAACGAATATCCACATGTTTATACAAGCTTCCCTTACTCATAGTACATTGGGTTGAACCATTGGAACTCCAATTCCAATATACGACATGTGTTTGTCTTCTAGGTTATAGGAATTCGACCGTATTCCAAAACCAACAACTATGAATATTTACTTTAAGAATAATTTATAATAATATTATTATCTCAATTTCGAACCACCATGTGTCCAATATTACTTTATGACTATTCTAAGGTTGATGTCATTCTCATCATAATTATATATCAATCTAATATGCATAATGACATTAACATCGATAAGGTTGAAATGAAAATGTAATTATTTTATTAATAAATAATAAAAATATAATGTACAATATATTATTCAGATTGGCGCTCCAAGCACCAACTCCAATAGTTTTCGAGCTAGAGGAGGACTTAGAGAATGTTATCTTCAATATTCCTCATGGGTCGACTGCCATGTCCGAATCTCCCAGCCTCTCGAAGTTTGTCAATGGGCTTCTTCTTGAATAGGATAAACATCGGCTGGCCTAGCTGGGCCTCTTGGAGTCGATCAAGAAAGTTATATCTCTGAATTATCAGGTAAGAATTCTATTGTGAGATTATCATACCGCAAATATACGGTGTCAAGTTTTAGTAAAAGATTAGTAGAGTGTCGAACCCACGGGGATTGTAATCAAATTCTCACTAGGTACTATGATTGATAAACTTAACTTTATTTAGAAAGTAATTTAAAATAAACTAAATTAAAATTAAAACTAGGAAACAATAAATTTAAACTTTTTATTTGAGAAAAGACAATGATGAGAGGTATTCTAGAGTCTGATTTCACCTAGTTGTCCCCCTATTTATTTATTATGTCAATCAATTATTATTCACTTTCTTAAATTATAAGCCAAAAACCCTAAGTTATTCTAACTCATTCTTCCGAGTGCTGAGTTAAAATATTATCAATTACTGACTTCGATATCCCTATAAAAATATAATAATTAACAACACATTACGCTCTGTGATTCTTTATTATTGACTTCAAAGGGATTATAAGTTCTCCCGAACTCTACAAATCTCCTAAGTTATATTCTCTATATCCTATTCAAAATCCTCTTTTCCGAGCGATAGATTCTAAACATGTATCATCTTAATTTGTGACCAACAAAATAGAAGCATTAAACACAAGAGAATATAAATAAACTGAATTAAAACTTCATAAAATCAAATTGGCAGTATATACATAGGTTCAAACATAGACTACATCATCCTATAGAATAATAGAGTTAGTTTATGACTAAAGATAAAAACAATGAAAATAATGTCAAGAACATGTTAGACATCATTAGATTTTAAAGAAAGAAACTAGAAGATAAAACCTGAATCGAATCCCCTCATGTTTGGACGTCACCACTTTCGTCTCCTCTTTTCGCTCTTCAATCTTCCTCATTGGATCTCGCTAAAATATGTGTTTAGAGCTCTTTGTTGTGTCTTTTTTTCCTCTATAGGGTTTTGGACGAGTTTAGGTATTTATAGGGAAGTTCTGGAGTCATTGTGCGTGTAGAATACAACTTTATTAAGATTCTAGAAGTTTACCGCAACGTCGCGATGCCTAACTCTCGAGATTCTTGTATGGAAGCTGTATGGGCATCGTGACGAAATAATGGGTGTCGCGATGCCAGGCCATTTTTGAGGATATGTGATTTATTGTGTATTCTACTTTCCCGAGTGCTTCCTTTACGTCCGTAAGTTGCCAAACATATATATTTTCTCCAAGATCCATGTTTTAATGCTCCATACCAATAAAACATAAAATAAACTACAAATTACATTAAATAAAAATGCATTTATCAAACACCCCCAAACTTAAGATTTTGCTAGTCCCGAGCAAAAGTCTAAATAAAAACTAAATAAAAATAAACAAATAAAAGTAAATAAATTAATTATGCCACTTTTGTAAGGATCATGATTGCATTTAGCGTATGCAACAAGCCTTTAAACCCTTAGGCGACCCTAGTAGACGAGTTATAGTCTCATGAGGGCTTACAGAGATGATACCCACAAACGTCATTCACACACATGCAATCATACAAAAATATAAAAGCAAATAAAATAGTCTCGATAGTTACACATAATATTATCCTCAAACAATGCCTACCAATGAAATCAGAGAATCTTCAAAGTACTCAATGCAACTAAAATTCAAGTTCTTGAATAAATCATCTAAGCCAGACTCACTGTGTGTGTGTGTGTGTGTGTGTGTGTAAAGGTCTGGTCACAGCTTGACTCCTAGTAAGCCAACTCATGATTTCGTCTCAAAAATTGGGATCTGATGGGTCAAACCAACTTAGATGTCTCAAAAGTGCTCTGTAATTGCCTTTCTTTGCTCAGTATGATATGATTTTTTCTTCTTTTTCCTTTTTCATTTTTTTCAACACACATACTTTTTAAGGTAGCATTTCTCCTCATGGTGGTCCTAACACTCACCCATGGGTAGCTTCACGCTTATCGGTTATAGGTGGTTTAACTTTTTTTTTATTTTCTCTTTTTTTTTAATCATAATATACATCATACACTAGCAAATCAAGATAGACATCTAAGCAAATGATCATTAATCGGTAAGCACTTTCTTCAACTAGTCATTTTTCCAACTACCTAGGTTCTTACTGCTAAAAACCTATTATTAAGTGCTTACGAGTCTAACATATATCACCTACTCAAGGCATCAGATAATAGTAAATTGAACACTTATCATTTCTAAGACTTCATTATAAAGCAAACAAAACTCATTATTAGACTTATGATTTACTATCTAGGATAAAAAATAAATTTATATATATAAAATAAGTACTATCACTACATGCACACACCCTCAAACTTAAAACTTGTATTGTCCTCAATGTAACAATGCAAGATAAACATAAATAAACAAAAGTAAGGAACAACACTACCGTGCATAGAGTTGATCAGGCTTCAGCATGTCAAAATTTGGTTGCGCGGGCTGTGTGGGTCATGCTAACACCTTCATAAATACACATGCAAGCTAATAAACAATAAAATAGCACACAATAAAATAAAATAAAAATAAAAATAAATTAAAAATAAACAAATGCAAGAGTTTCCTCCCCGCTAGCGCTAAGTTTAACGTCTTCCGCCAGACGCAACCACTCAATTGGTCATTGTGGCTTTAACGTCGCGAATCGGGTAGTCATGTGATTTCTTCTTTGGTATCCACCGGTTGTTATGACTTGAAAAAGATTGCTTGACTGGCTATGGCAGATAATGGAAGGTCCTCCAGGGTCTTTTAATTGTTCAGTTATGGGCTCCTCATTGGGCCAGGATCTGTATATTTTCCTCCATTTTGAATTTCTTTATTGCAATGCGGCAAAATTGGATCGGCCTCTTTTTTCGCCTTCCAAGAATTAATTTTAGGTGAGCACTGACTCTTGACCTCTTTTTGCGGTGCTTTGGGAGTGGCATCAGTTTTGGCTGCGGAGGATCCTTTTCGCATGGCTCCATTTTGATATGGTTGCTTAACTACTGGTGCACCATATGTGTTGGCTTGAATACATGGAGACACACCTAACACATGGTCATTGCCCTTCAATTTCTTTCTCTACAATGTCTAACCTGTTACATTCTTCATCACCTTAAGGACTCGGCATGGCTCTGAAAACACTAAATGTGACTTCTTCATTTTGTACTCGCATTGTCAGTTCACATTTTTGTACATCAATGATCGCTCTGTCTATTACCAAGAAAGGTCTTTCAAGGATGATTGAAACGTCATGATCCTCCTTCATATCCAGAATAAGGAAGTCGGTAGGAAAATAGAATTTATCCAGCTTGACCAACACGTTCTATAATATTCCTTGTGGGTAGGTAAAAGATCTATCTGCTAACTATAATGTTTGTAGATGCAAGTTTATCAGGATACCATACCACCTAGACGTAGTGGGAGGGTTGTGAGACAACCTGAACGCTATCTAGGAAATGGTGAGGTGTAAGTTGTTGCATCTTGTGATGGTATAGATGATCCATTGACCTATCATAGTGCAATGGAAGATACTGATAAAGAAGAAAGACTCAAAGCCATGAACCTCGAGATGAAGTCTATTTACTCTAACTCAGTCTGGAAACTTGTAGACCAACCTAATTGAGTAAAACCCATAGGTTGCAAGTGGATCTACAAGAGAAAAAAAAGGAATAGATGGGAAAATACAGACTTTCAAAGCTAGGCTAGTGGCAAAGGGTTATACCCAAAAAGAGGGAGTTGACTATGAAGAAACTTTCTCACCAGTAGCCATGCTTGAATCCACCAGGATTCTTCTTTCCATTGCCGCATATTATGACTATGAGATTTGGCGAATGGATGTCAATACTGCATTCTTGAATGGCAATCTTTATGAAAGTATCTATATGGTACAACCAGAGGGGTTCATAATCCAAGGTCAATAAAAAAAGGTTTGCAAGTTGCAAAGGTCCATTTATGGGCTTAAGCAAGCATCTAGATCTTGGAACATAATGTTTGATACTACAATCAAGTCTTATAACTTTGAGCAGAACATCGATGAGCCTTGTGTCTACGAGCGCATCATTGATGGGAATGTGGTTTTCCTTGTGTTATACATAGATGATATTTTACTCATTGGGAATGATGTAAAGATATTATCAGACGTGAAAATCTGGCTAGCTAACCAATTCCAAATGAAAGATTTAGGAGAGGCAAGTTATGTACTTGAGATCCAAATCATTCGGGATCGCAAGAAACGGCTGTTAGCAATGTCTCAAGCATCCTATATTGACAAGATTCTTGTGAGATTTAGAATGCAGAATTCCAAGAAATGTAATTTACCTTTCAGGCATGAAATTCATTTGTCTAAGGAACAGTCTCCTAAGACACCTCAAACAGTTGATGAGATGAGATATATTTCATATGCTTCAGCAGTTGGAAGTCTTATGTATGTTATGTTATGCACAAGACCGGACATCTGTTTTGCAGTAGGAGTAGTCAATATGTTTCAATCCAACCCAAGATTAGATCATTGGGTAGCGGTGAAACATATTCTCAAGTATCTTCGGAGAACGAGAAATTATATGCTTGTATATACAAGTCAGGTTATGATTCTGAGAGGATATACTGACTCTGATTTTCAGACGGATGTCGATTCTAGGAAATCAACATCTGGATCAGTGTTCACCCTAGGTGGTGGAGCTATAGTATGGAGGAGTATAAAGCAATCTTGTATTGCTGACTCCACCATGGAGGCTAAATATGTAGCAGCTTGTGAAGCAACTAAGGAAGCAGTCTGGCTCCGTAAGTTCTTGGCAGATCTGGAAATTGTTCCAAATATGGATAAATCATTCACACTTTATTGCGATAATAGTAGTGCAGTGGCGAACTCCAAAGAACCAAGAAGCCACAAGAAGGGTAAGCATATTGAGAGGAAATATCACCTCATCAGGGAGATAGTGCAGAGAGGAGATGTCGATGTCACGCAGATTCCATCCACAAACAACCTGCCTGATCCATTTACAAAGACCTTATCGGCTAAAGTGTTTGAAGGTCACCTAAAGGGTTTAAGATTACATGACATGTCTCATTTGCTCTAGTCCAAGTGGGAGATTGTTGAGATTTATGTCATAGAGCTTCATGTATTGTAAATGGAATTTATTATTGTAATAATAATAAATGCATTATTCATTTTATCAAAGTTGTTTACCTTGATTACTATTGTACCTTCAGACTTAGTGTATGTTTGATGCACAAGAGGATTTAAGTCTGAAGTTAGTAATCCAAATAGTACATAGAGAGCAAACAAATATGATACTTTGTTTGTGGTTTATCTATAGCTGCAGTTCATTCTATATTTGTATGACGACCTTGATCCGGGATCGTTCATGTAGTGACATGGGAATGGAAGCACCTTATATGATAAGATCATATAGGACTGGACTCAGATAAATATGAACTTCTTTTAATATCCATTAACCAAAGAAATTCATTTTATCTAATAGATGGTTATATATGGATTCGATCTTAATCCTGAGTGTATTACGAACTCCTGCATGACAGGCTATGTCCTTTGATTTACTATGGTGAGGTCGGTGTTGCATTCCCAGCCAATAACTACATATTTTGGGGATATGGTTTGTTATGTAGCTGGGAACGTTTTACATAGATATAGAATTCACTCATTCTTATGAGAAGTAGATGAATATCTATTTTAAAAGTTGATTCGGGACTTGAACAATTTGAGCGCTCAACTTTTCTATTGCGAATAGAAAGTTTTATATTCATAAATGTTATGAATTAAATGTTATGAATTAATTGTTCATTATAGAATCAATGGTGCTTAAGAGACAAAATATTTAGAGGGGTTTAACAGACTTATGACCCGGCTCTATTTATGAGATATTCGTGAAAGGCTATATCCATATGTAATGACTATATCGATGGACACCGAAGTTGTTCGGTTTATTTATTCCATCTAAGGTAACGGGAGTTCATCTTCGAGCTTTTAGTGGAATAACGTGGAGTTAATAATTCGTAATATTTGATTAAAGAGTTAAATTAATATTTCAGAATTATTGGCGCTCGGAACAGTAGATCCATTTGGTCCCGTGTTAGCTCGATTAATTTTAACAAACCTAATATGATTAGATTGTCTAATTATATGCTCACTTTATATTTATATATTATTAATGAGATTACATGCACGTCTGATTCGTGAACCTGAGATTTATTTGGAGAGTAATGAACGAGTTTGTCATATGAAAATATGTCCACATTGAATGGGCCACTAATCGTGTAAATTCTAGCCATAACCCGACCCGATGCTGGCCCACTGATATCTTCACCACCTTCGCTTCACCGCCATCAATCTTCTCCTTCAAGTCCATTATTTATGAAGAACGCTGCTCATCAAATTTAGAGTAGAAACCCTAGGACACTCTGTAATTTTGTAAAGATGGTGTTCATATCACCACCCAATTCAAGAACCATCTTCCTTAATCTTAACCCTAAAACCACAACTCTCAATTCGCTCAAACAAACCCTCCACCAAGAAACCCAAATCCCGATCTCTCTTCAAAACTTTCTAATACCATCAAATCATGACGATTCTGCCCTTCTCTCCCAGCTCGGCATCTCCCGGTATTCAACATTAATCCTCCACGTCCCTCTCCTCGGCGGCGGCGGCCCCGTCCCTGGGACCAACTCCGCCGCGCCTCCTCCTCCTCCTCCTCCGCCTGCAAAACCCCGTCTCGATTTCCTCAACTCCAAGCCCCCTCCGAATTATGTCGCCGGTTTGGGACGTGGAGCCACCGGATTCACTACCCGATCTGATATAGGACCGGCCCGTGCGGCTCCTGACTTACCTGATCGTTCTGCCACGACTATTGGTGGGGCTTCTGGATCTGCTGGTGTGGGAAGAGGACGGGGGAAGCATGGAGAGGATGAAGATGAAGATGAAGGGGAGGATAAAGGGTACGATGAGAATCAGAAGTTTGATGAATTTGAAGGAAACGATGTTGGTTTGTTTGCAAACTCGGAGTATGATGAAGATGATAAGGAGGCTGATGCTGTGTGGGAAGCGATTGATAAGAGAATGGATTCGCGAAGAAAGGATCGGCGTGAGGCGAGGTTGAAGGAAGAGATTGAGAAGTATCGTGCGTCAAATCCAAAAATTACTGAGCAGTTTGCTGATTTGAAGAGGAAGTTGTACACTTTATCGGCTCAAGAATGGGATAGCATTCCAGAAATTGGTGATTATTCGTTGAGAAATAAGAAAAAGAGATTTGAAAGCTTTGTTCCGGTGCCTGATACTATGTTGGAGAAAGCCAGAAAAGAGCAAGAGCATGTGACGGCATTGGACCCCAAGAGTAGAGCTGCTGGTGGGACTGAGACGCCATGGAGTCAGACGCCTGTAACTGACTTGACTGCTGTAGGTGAAGGTAGAGGTACGGTTTTGTCATTGAAATTGGATCGTTTATCCGATTCTGTATCTGGGTTGACTGTGGTTGATCCGAAAGGTTATTTAACTGACTTGAAGAGTATGAAAATTACTAGTGATGCTGAGATTTCGGATATTAAGAAGGCTAGATTATTGTTGAAGAGTGTAACTCAAACTAACCCAAAACATCCTCCGGGTTGGATTGCTGCTGCTAGGTTGGAGGAAGTGGCTGGGAAGATAGCTGCAGCGAGACAGTTGATAAAAAAAGGTTGTGAGGAGTGTCCAAAGAATGAAGATGTTTGGTTAGAAGCTTGTAGGCTTGCGAGTCCTGATGAGGCTAAAGCTGTTATTGCTAGTGGAGTGAAAATGATTCCAAACTCTGTTAAGTTGTGGTTACAGGCGGCGAAATTAGAACATGACGACACAAATAAGAGTAGAGTGTTGCGTAAGGGGTTGGAGAATGTGCCCGATTCGGTTAGGCTGTGGAAGGCTGTTGTGGAGTTAGCTAATGAGGAGGAAGCTAGGTTGTTGTTACATAGAGCAGTTGAGTGTTGTCCTTTAGATGTGGAGTTGTGGTTGGCCTTGGCCAGGTTGGAAACTTGTAAAGAAGCAAGAATGGTGCTTAACATGGCTAGGGAGAAGTTGCCTAAAGAACGGGCAATTTGGATAACAGCTGCTAAGCTGGAGGAAGCCAATGGGAATACTTCTATGGTAGGGAAGATCATTGAGAGGGGTATAAGGGCATTGCAAAGAGAAGAGGTTGTTATTGACCGAGAGGCATGGATGAAAGAGGCTGAGGTTGCAGAGAGAGCGGGGTCTGTGATAACTTGTCAAGCCATCATTAAGAACACAATTGGTATTGGTGTTGAAGAAGAGGATAGGAAAAGAACTTGGGTGGCAGATGCAGAGGAGTGTAAGAAAAGGGGTTCTATTGAGACTGCCAGAGCCATTTATGCCCATGCCCTCACTGTGTTTTTGACTAAAAAGAGCATTTGGCTTAAGGCAGCTCAGCTTGAGAAGAGCCACGGTACTAGGGAGTCTCTTGATGCTTTGCTGAGAAAAGCTGTGACATATTGCCCACAGGCCGAGGTTCTTTGGCTTATGGGTGCAAAAGAGAAGTGGCTTGCAGGAGATGTCCCAGCAGCACGAGCTATTCTTCAAGAAGCTTATGCTGCTATACCTAATTCAGAGGAGATTTGGCTTGCGGCATTTAAGCTTGAATTTGAGAACCATGAGCCGGAGAGAGCAAGAATGCTCCTTGCTAAGGCAAGAGATAGGGGTGGTACGGAGAGAGTATGGATGAAATCAGCAATTGTTGAGAGAGAATTGGGGAACAATGCAGAGGAGAGGAGGTTGCTTGATGAAGGGTTGAAGCAATTCCCATCATTTTTCAAGCTGTGGTTGATGCTGGGACAGTTGGAGGAGCGTATTGGTCGCTTGGTACAAGCTAAAGAAGCTTATGAGTCAGGTCTTAAGCATTGTCCTAACTGTATTCCTCTTTGGCTTTCTCTTGCCAATTTGGAGGAAAAGATGAATGGGCTGAGTAAAGCTCGAGCAGTGCTCACTATGGCTAGGAAGAAGAATCCTCATAATCCGGAACTCTGGCTTGCTGCAATTCGAGCTGAATTGAAGCATGGAAATAAGAAGGAAGCTGATACAATGATGGCCAAGGCATTGCAGGAGTGTCCGAAGAGTGGTAGATTATGGGCTGCATCAATTGAGATGGTTCCTCGTCCACAGCGGAAAAGTAAGAGTTCAGATGCTATCAAGAATTGTGATCATGATCCCCATGTAATAGTTGCTGTGGCGAAGTTGTTCTGGCATGATAGGAAGGTCGATAAGGCAAGGACTTGGCTCAACAGGGCAGTGACCCTTGCCCCAGATATTGGGGATTTCTGGGCATTGTACTACAAGTTTGAGCTGCAGCATGGCAGTGAGGAGAACCAGAAGGATGTGCTGAAGAGATGCGTTGCTGCCGAGCCAAAGCATGGTGAGAAATGGCAAGCAATTTCCAAGGCAGTGGAGAACTCTCACCAGCCAACTGAAGCAATCCTAAAGAAAGTTGTTTTAGCACTTGGGAAGGAAGAGACTGCTGCTGAAAACAGTAGACACTAGCTGCTTGTGAGCTTTGTTTTTAGATATGTTTATCTGTTCCGAGGCTTGTGCTGATATCTTGCTTTTAACATTATACACCTTAAAATGCGTATCAGTTCTGTAGTGATGAAGTTATGGTTAAAAGGCATATCTGTTCTGTAGTGATGAACTTATGGTTATGTATGAAGAAGTATCTGGTATCATTGAACACGATGTTTTTGTATTTCCTGAATAGAAATGCTTATTATCAATGATCTGGCTTTGCTGGTTTGTTTTGTATTAATCTACACATCTCAGCGAACTTATTGGTTTTATCTATTCCTAGGCTTGATGCGTACTCTAATTATTGGTTTTTCAATTCCTAGGCCTGATGCGTACTCTGATTAAAAATCCTCGTAACCGTGAACTCTGTTTTGCTGCAATTCAGGATGAACTGAAGCATAAAATAAGCAAGATCCCCATGTAATAGCTGCTGTGGCAAAGCTGTTTTTGACTAAGGGTGAGCAACGGTTCCGGTTATATCCGGAAACTCTTAAAACTGAACCAAACCGAAAATTAGGTTTCGAAACCGGTTATTTTAAGGTAGATTTCGCTTCCTATTAATTAGGAACCGAATTTTTCCGAATAGATTCCGGTTCTTCAATATTTAGAATCGGAACCGGATGATGAAACTGGATTTCCCATGGTGTATCCACTGTTCAACTGTTCAGAATGTGCGCTGTTCAGCTGCCCATACAGCTTCGCTAGCTTCCCTACTAATTACCAAAGTCATTTTGTATAACAAATAACACCGCACCCATTAACTTGCTCAACAAGTCAGCTAAAGTCAAGAGAGGGTATACAAAATGACAGCACTCATGCATTAATTTCTTTAGGTATTTTGTATTAATGTGGCAAATGAAATGACAATATAAGTCTCGATTGAAATTAAAAGGGCCAATTTAATTAGAGATCAAAAGTCCATAAAGCAAGGATATGGCTTAGCTTGTTTTAGTTTCGACCATTTTCAAAATTATAGCTTTAAGTTTAGGAACAATATGTGTACTGCTGCAATTGTGCCTTTGGGAAGGAGTGAGTTATGCTGAAAAGAATACACTGCTACTGCTACTAGTTTGTGTTATTTCATAAAAGATGGAACCCTTCATTTGAAATTCTTGTATATGAAAAAGAATTTATTATATACGAGCAAAAGGTAAATAGCAAGGAGCTATACTGTCTGATTACAGAAACTCAATAGTGTATCTTCCTTGGAACAGGTAAGATTCCAGTGCTCATTTAGGACAATCCAACTAACTTCTCGCTGACCTCCCAAAGCTTACGTGCCTTCTCTGCATCACTGGCTTCTTTGGATAGCTGGTTTTCAAATGAAGAAGAGTTCTTGTTCCAGCTCCAGTAGACACCAGACTTTGACAGGTTTGGATCACTCACAACCTATAATACAGAAATATTACTTGCCTGCACGAGTACCCATAAAATTGTTTGTTTAATTTTAATGATTCTTAGCTCACCTGTGCGAGTCTTATTCCAGCTTCCTCTTCTGATACATAACCTTTGGTGATGTACTTTTGGAAAGGTGGGAAAAGAATCCTGAACAAGGGTATGTGCTCCCTAAACAGGCCTGTTGTAGCAATGCAACCAGGGTAGAGAGAGGCGAAGGTAATTCCTGTTTCCTCATGGTAGCGTCTGTGGAACTCCTGCATCGTTAGCATGTTGCAGACTTTGCTGTCTTTGTAGGCCTTGGCACCATCAAATTCTCCTCCATCAATCATAGGTGAGCTGTTCAGCTCATTCAAGCCTCCAACAAGTCCTCTCAGATCTCCAAGGTTTGCCTTCGGAGGCACATTGCCAGCCAAGGTGTTTGTGTTTCCTAAAATACAATTTGCAGCAGATGTCTCAAGTGTGTGTTTTTAAATAGCATGCCAAATTTGGATTCAGAAAACCAAGTAATACAGGTACCTGTAATGGAGCCAACGATAATGAGACGCTTTGATGGGTAGTCCGACTGCTTCAAGTCATCAAGCAGTAGTCTTGAGAGGAGAAAGTGTCCAAGATGGTTGGTTCCAACACTGAGCTCAAATCCTTCTGCTGTGAATGATGGCTCCTTAGCTGTGGGTAAGTAGACAGCAGCATTGCAAATCAACGCATCAAGTGGCCTACCAGAACGTCGGAAACTGTCTACAAATTGACGGACACTGTCAAGGGAAGCAAGGTCAAGATGCATGACGGTATAATTCTCCTTTGGAATCCCAGCTGATTTGGCTGCTTTCTCAGCCTTGAGAAAATTCCTACATGCCATGATAATATGCCATTTTTCTGTATCAGCCAGTGCCTTAGCTGTGGCCAGACCCAATCCAGAGGAGGCACCAGTGATTATTACATTGCCCTTTCGAGCGGTTTTCTTTCCTTCTGGTGCAGCTTGGTCAATTGCAGGGGTTGTAGCCGCTGTTTGGGCCTTAATGATTGAAACAGGTAGTTTCTTTCTTCTAAAACTCTGCATGTGAACTAGTTTCTTATGGATTTGAAGGAAAAATGTTCATCATGTTTCATAATACCACTTACTGTTATTTTATGGGAACATTAAAGCAACACAAGAGCATTGAATCTCAGGATTTAAATATATATATATATATATATAATAGAAAGAAAGTCATATATCTATCTAATTTACATTTCCACTAACCTGGGAAGGGTTGAACTCAGCTTTGTGGTGGGATGGAACTGAAACTCCAAAGAAACCTGTCTCCTTAAGAGAAATAGGCTTCCCCTGTAAACACAACATAGAATCCCATATCAGGAAGCTCAAAAAGGCCAAGTCTTTTTTAAGAAATCAAACAGTTTCATTTGCTTGCAGATGACCTCTTTGTAGATGGAGACAGCAGAGGCTGCTTGGAGAGACATGAGAGTTGGGACAACACAAAGGCTATCAAAGTTGAGTTCTTTAATTTCTGTGTTTCAAGATGAGTTTCTCAATCTCAAGTTAGATTTTCAGTTATCATGAGAGACAAAACAGTCATGCATTGCTGTCTGGTTTTGCCACTCTGGCTTCCATCACCCAATCAGTTTTTGAATATTGGATTTCTTTGATATGTATGTTCCAATTGTAATCCTACAAGCTTTGTGCTGGGCCTTGGTGTAATTGACAATAATTGGACTGCATTTGGAGACTGAAGTTCCAGCCCAATACAAAATATGGAAAGTTTTTTTCATTAACATTTTGCAATTCAATACTAAATATGCCCTGATATTGAGGGTAATGTAAAGCACTATACGAAGAAATTGAAAAGAAAGTGTGTAGCATCAATTCCAAATAGTGTTGTCATATGTTTAGTAAAATTGGATAATACTCAAATTGGCATAAATAAAAATAATAAAGAGAAACTCATATTTTATGGAATTTAATAAAATAATGATCACATATGAGGATGATATAATCAAACGGTTCATGTAGTCTATCCTCGTTGTGGCTGGCAAAAGAAAGATAGAGAATATTACTTTCAATTTGATGGGCTTGAACTCCAAATGAATTCTGGGTTTGTTATGAAATCCAACATAGTGGGCATGCACAAATGTGTTTGTAGGTTAGAATATTTTCTCCTTTACGTTTTTCGTAATCAAGTGGCTTAGAAAGAAATTAATATGCTTATGCTTTGATAGTATTTTTTTTTCCAATTATGAGTCTGTCTAATCTCATTATCTACAAGCTCATTGGCTTATATAGAGTTATATGCGTGTAGGTATCAATTTCTGATTGACACTTGTTCGTAATTGGATTGTTCTTAAGTCGCATGTTGCACATATGGCATGATACATGCTCTAATATGACATTAGATTTAATTACACATGTTATGACGCATGTTTAAACACGCTTGTATGTTAAGATAAGTGGATTGCCATTAAAGTCCACTAATATTTGATGGTGATATATGTGACATCAAGTATTTCGGAGTACTGATATTGATGTCAGAATGCTTCCAATGTATTATGATGGGTTTTTGAGTGAGTCATCTCCGTATTAGGTGTAGATCGGATTGGACTGAGCTCGGAGTTTCTCCATTCCAGAGTGAATGAAAATAATGCCATTCTGGGGTCGGGGTCTATTCTTTCATGTCAAATCATAATCTCTTCGGAACTCTTCGAAATCCATGGGTCTGATCTCTCCTGTCTACTAGTACTGTAATACCACGAAATGTGTCACCCTCATATTGGACCTTTGTTTGCTTGTAGTAATTCCACTAAGAAGATATGCTGAGAAAGATTCAACTGTATATCAACATATGTCTCTGATAGCCAGATTAAATCTAAACACCTGTATAGTTAATGAGAAAATGGTTTTATTTAGTTGTAGTTGATTAAACAGTTGACACATTTGGCATCATCAATGCCCAGTGACGGCATATCCTGGTTAAATATCAAAATAACTTGATTATTGAACCAAAGTTGCAGGCTTCCACTTGACTTTCTACATATTATTGCCTGACTAATACCCAATTATTTTTTTATTCTTGGTCAGAGTCTAAGGCTCTTATTTATTCCAAATAATTGGAAAACTGCCAAAAAAAAAAAAAATGTAATGACTGAAAATTTTGCTTATTGATTTATTCATGCATCCTTACCAAATCCCAATTTGTCCTTTAACTTGCCTATCATTTTCAGGTTCCAGCTTTCATGGCCAGCCATCAGTTGTTAACAAATTAACAACATTTTATCTGGAGAAGGGCGGACTGTAGCAGCCACACCTTGACATCAAAATAAATAGGTTTGGTTTACAGGAAAGAACATTAGCTTTCTAATCCCATATATTTTTTATTTTTTTATTAACGGTATGAACTTTTTCAGACCCGACTTATTGCGAGAGTCTTGTACGTTAATACCATCTTTATTTATTAATAGTATGATTACTAAATGTATTATTATTTTATCATCTGCATCATTAGATATCATATCATTTTGTTATCTCTAATTTAATCTTTCTTGTGGCATCACAAATAAGAAATTTAGATGATCTCATGGGCCGGTGACAAACCCCACCTTTCGCCGTCATCTAGTCAATATCCAATCCTTATTGTTTAGGTATTAATGATTAAGCATGGCGTGCTTATGAATGTTTTTAGTGTTGTCAAAAACGTTTTAAGAAAGTGCTTCTTCCTTGCAGAAGTATTTTTAAAGAGGAATTTGAGAGATTTTCATAATGTAATATACGATTAAGATTCCGATATATAAAAATTATTATTCGATAATTAATGATCGTAATTTATTAAAAAAAAAAAAAAAAATTATTTATTCCTCTTTCGGTTGGGGTGCTTTAGCAGTGAAAGCTCTTAAGATTAGAAGCACTTCCGGAATAAGCCAAAGTAGCTGTGATAAACAATTTAGGATATGGTTGATTCCCAGATAAGAAGATGATAAAATAAGTCATCAGTCACATTCCTAAATTTGAATATTCCTAGAAAAATTTCAGAAGTTTATATCACTCTAAGCATAAAATACTAGACATGGGAAATCCAGCAAACCGCCCATGATTTCTAAAAGCATGATCACTGTTTCATACTGATTTAATTAAATTAATTAATTTTTTAAGCATTGAAAGAATGAAAATCAAAGTTTCTCTCCCACCCCCACTCAAGTGAGCATGGTTCGAAATCAAATCTCTTCTATCAGTTGAGCTAACCGGCTGATAAGCACTGAATATGTTAATATTTATCGCCTTTTTAACTGGCATTTTGAAGTGTTTCATTTTTTTTAGGATAAGAGCATATGATGGCTGAAACGGTCTTAACGAGCGAAGAAATGGTAAAATAGAGCGAAATTGTGCCTATGCTCCCGACGCTGGACAGTGCGTCACGACGTGCTGTAGTAGAAAAATCAGACAGAGTGTAGTTTTTTAGTCTATGTCACGACATGACCTTTTGAGAGTCGCAATGCCACAAAAACAGGCACGAGCGTCTCAATGCTAGGCCTTGAGCGTCGCGATACGCACACGATTTCCAGGTTTTAAGGAATCGTATACATGAAGGAACCAGATCTCCTTATAAAAGAATAGTCTGTCCCAAGCCCTATACAATTTTGGAGGCCGTCAAAGAGACTTCTGAGAGAGAATGAAACACATCAAGCGAGCATAGCATCGAGATTTAACATCAAGAGGGAATAAGACTGTTGACTTCAATAGAGTTTATTATTTTCTTCTCTTTTATGATGTTTTGTTTAATTTTGATTATTAGTTTAGTAATCTCTGCTATGCGTTGCAACTAAACACTTAATTTAGGGTTGTAATGAAGCTCAAAACTTTAAGTTTATACAATAAATTCTCCTTATATTTTGTGTGACTTATTGGCTTATTTATTGAATCCTTATGTTGAATGCTTCTTATTGCTTTGGGAAACATATTTGAACTTGAAAAATGAATTTTAGGTTTGGCCTTAGGTTCAATAACGCACGATCTCATCGAAGGGATTTCCCTACATGATAGAAATATACATATAGGGCGTGTGTAATCACAATTGGAACTCATTCTTAATGAATTTGGGCTATGTAATTGACATAGAAATATAGTTAATTGGTTTAGTCTAAATATTTTCACATGACCATCGAAAGAGGCTTATGGATGAATTAATGTTCCAAATTAATAAGTTGATTTATCACACAAGTATAGGAAAATCAATTCATCTTTCACATAAGTGTTGTGTGGATTCACTACCGTGGATGTCTTTCTCTCATTGGTTGTCTTCAAAGCTTTCATAATCGTCTTTGTTTTTCTAAGCATTAGTTCTAAATCCAACAAAACTATACAATTAATTTTACTTAGATACTTGTAGGTAAAGAGTCTTCATAATTAGTAAATAGGTAATAAGTCTTCGAATGATCGATACTTTTATACTACTTGAACGATACGTGCGCTTGCATAACGTGTGAAAATCGCGATCATTAGCACCCGCATATAAGATGAAAACTTTTCCATTGAATTATGGAGCAGAATTCATCACTAATCATTCTCATTAAAGTTTAATTGGATTGCTATGGAAGCAAGTATTCACAAGGCTTGACATGTTTTGCTTGGTGGATAATTTACTGACAACAAAAAAGCTCTGTGTCACAACAAAATCGAATTATGTAAAATGATAGGTTCTGCAAATGGCTTCAGCTATCATGACAGCTACTGTAGATGAAAGTAAACATTACATTAAGATGTTGTAATAATAATAAAATACAAAATGTACAAAATTACATATCGATATCATCTTCCGAGCATAAAAATAAACCTGGAGATTTATAGACCCAATGAGGAGATCACAAAACTGTCTCCTTTCTATTATGGTCCTGCTCTAAAATCACTACAAGGCCATCTGCGACAAGCTGAAAACATGCTGTGAATGTAAAATGAAATGATACTAGCTAGCTAGAGACATATTTGATGCTAATAAAAGGCCTGATAAATATGCAGCCTTTTGAAGCAAATGAGGTGGAAGGGAGATCTAAAGGAAAGAAAATCTTAAAAAACCTGAAGCATTTGGGAGAAAATATGAATATGAAAGCAGATCACAGGTTGTTTTGTGAAAAATCAGCAACCAGTGGAAAGATTAGAGTGGTTTCAGGATTGAAAATTCTCCTAGCTTACATAAAAACTATGCAAACTCTTGGAAACCGACAAATCTTGTGGGTGATCTATGAATCTTGGTCCTTCCAAACGAAGGGTTTCATGGGACAATAAGGTGAAGCAAAAGAAGAAGAAGAAGAAGAAGCAGAACCTGAATTGTTCTGCTGCCTCTGGGGATTGGAATCATGTAAATCTTGATGATTTGGGTTGACAAATGGAAGATTTGCAGGGATGTAAAGATTGTTAGAGGTGTCTAAATCATCCCACACAGGACTACCTGGACCCCAATCTGCTGGAATTGCATTGAACCAAGCCTCTGCCATTTCACCCCAGGCTAATTCCTGGGAACCTGAAACACCTTCTCCTGAACCAGAACCCTCGGCAAACGCCTGCACTTCATCACTCGCCGTAGCCTCACTGGACCCTAAACCTGACTCACTGTCAGGATTTTCTCCTTGAGGCTGTGGTGGCATTGGTTCTGAGTTCATGACCTGAGAATTTAGGTTGTCTTTAGCGTGTTGAGCCTGGAATCGACTTGGTATTGAACTTGAACTTTCATGAGGAGTTGGTGGTGATGAAACATTTGAACCAGGAGCTGTGGACACTGCTGCTTTATCTTTATTGAGAAACAATTCAGGGAAATTGAGCCTAGCATTCTCTCCTCTCAACTTAAAGGCCTCGCGATCATAGGCTAAGGCGGCATCTTCAGCCCTGTCAAATGTTCCAAGCCAAAGGCGAGTCCTATTACGAGGGAGACGAATTTCAGCTACCCATTTGCCCCAATGTCTCTGTCTCACTCCCCTGTAAAGCTTTGTAGTGTTTAGAGGCTGCACTTGAGGCCTAAACAATGGCCTCCCGTCTGGTCCAATTCTATTCATCATCAACCTTCCTCGAGGACTCAAGTTCAATGCATCACTCCAGTAACGAAGAAGTTGCTGCTGGTGTTGCTGATGAGGCAGTACGGATTCTCCAGCGAAAAAAGGAGGGTAACTGAAGCCCTGGTGCTGCTGGTGAGGGCTAAAAGAGATCATTTGTTGCTGAGTTTGTGTCGGTTGAATTGGTGGGCGAAAATTTGGCAATGGAGTCTGTAACTGTGGCGTTACAAATTGTTGGGGATATTGAAGAGTAGCTTGTTGAGATGTATCCAAAGCGAAAGGAAATACAAGTCTCGAAGATGATGAACCAAGATTTGATGCTGAAGCTGGAGAAGGTGATTGATAAGCAAAAGAAGATGAAACTTGAACAGGATTTTCTTGTCTTTCAGGGCTACAGATCTTTTTAAGAGGTCTTTGAGACATAGAAGCTTCATCTAAAACTGACCTCCATAGCTGTCGCCTATCGAGGCTACTGAAATCAAAATCCTTTCCTTTACCAATCTGCCAATCTTGGCTTGTAACCATCTTCTCTGTCGTTTCATCAACACCCTTTTTTGATTTGCCACTGTTCTTTGCTGCAGCCATTGATTCACACTTTTATCAATTACCCGCTCGCTCTCTTGACAGACTCAATGATCCTATATATAGACACACACACACAAATAGATTCCACCAAAGAAGAACCCAATTGCTAAAATTTTAAAAATAAATAAAGAAAGTCCAAATTCAAAATTTGGTCAAAAGAAGAAACAGAGACCAAATTACAGAATCTAAGTTGTGATTGATTTGATTATAATAGCTAATCCGATCGAACCAAAAACAGAATCGGATACCAAAACCAATTCAAATCATCTTGTAACACAGAGAGAGCGAGCGGAAAAGAATCATGAAGGAAATCCCAAGCTTGTGCAATTTGTTTTAGGTGAAAGCTTTGAATTTTTTTTTTAAATTTTTTTATGGGGGAAGTGGAGATATTTGAAACAGAGACAAAACAGGGGAGGTTTTGCTTTTGTGTCTTTGTGAAGTGAGGCCTTTGAAGGGTTTTATATATGAATATGAATATGAATATGAATATGATTTTACAATTGTTAAAAGAGAATTTGTAGAAGTCTCCTGGTTGGTCGGCTTTCTTTGGGTCCCACACGGTTTTCAAGTTTCGTAGCTTCCACTCCAATTTCTCTTCTTTGCTGTCCACCCCCCACTCACTTTGTTGGCAAAATATCTACCTATTTGGACATTTTTAGGGCTACAAATTATAATAATGATTTTGTACAAAATACTGATATAAGAGAGTCATAAAATAATAACCAAAATTAAGTAGTAGTTTTGGTTGTCAAAAAAATTACAAAAAAATAATATTTAAAATTACCTGATTTTATAAGTTATTTTATCATTATTTTGTTATCGTTTTTGTAAAAATATCATTGTTCTAAAAATTACATAGCGATAAGTAATACTAAATATTAGTGAATTATTTCAAGTAAAAAGAAACCTTAAAATTTTGGAATGTTTTTTTTTTTTTTTGGCTTTGATGTTTAAATAAATAGGTATCCTAAATTGATAAAAACATAAACCATAAATATATATCTATATTTTATCGAATTTAATGAATTAATAATTTCGAGCATAATAGTATCAATAAATATACAAAACTGACCTCATTTAATTAGTAGGAAAATGTTTTATTTATTTGATCTAATTTATCATTTTATTTTTTGAATAAAAAAACTCAATAGCCAAATTTATGATAGTGCAAATACACATATAATGCCAATTAAGGAATAAGGATCCTTTCGGCTTTGTCGACAGTTTTAAAAATTATCAAGTCAAAAACCCAATTTCTCTTTATCCTATTTTTACCACAGCTATGTTATTAAAAAGGTAGTAGTAGGTAATAATCAACTGCCAACTGCCGTGCCCATGCCATGCAAATACAAAATTACACATTGCAAAA
>SKCR01034297.1:0-94669 GCA_019454045.1 Zanthoxylum bungeanum
CATGACAAGAAACCCACTTGGATTCGAAATCCAAGCAAACCCCAAGCAACAGACAGAACCCCAAGAACTGCGAATTTGATTTTGTAGAACAAAAACCCTTCCAAGGCCACAAAGAAGACCCACAAAGAACTTGCCCTTGAGAACCTTTAAGATGAATCCTTGTAGTGTTTTCTAGCAATGGAGACGCCACTAAGTTTGCCAAAAACTTAAATAAGTCGATTCACACTTGAAAAAGGGAATCCCTCCCTTACAAGAATTCGGCCATAGCCAAAGCTTTAAGCTTTTGCGTTTTACAAATTTCATTATTAAAAAGTCAAAATGAAAAGAAAGAAAGCTTAAATAGTGTTACAAAGAGAAACCCTAAAGGCATAAAGACAACAATGCCCCTAAAGGCTAAATTACAAAAATACCAAAGTCTTCAAAGGCCTGTGAAGCTTCATTCAAAACTGATTTGGGCCAAGTGAAGTGGCTTTGGGCCCTCGCTATTGAAGCCCAAATGCGCCTTTATTTGTTTGTTGCAATTGGCCAGAAAACTCTGAACTAATCCCGCCATTGCTTATCTGAGTCTTTTGGTCCTCTGCCTCGTAATTGGCCCTTCTGGTACTTGTAATGGGTCTTTTGCTTTGTTGTCGGCCTTGGTCATGTCATCCCCTCCCCCTTGAAAAGGATTCGACCTCGAATCTGTACCTGCATCAAAAGGAGTTAAGTCAGAAACATTAAATGTAGCAGACACATTATACTTACCTTGTAAATCAAGCTTGTATGCATTGTCATTAATCCGTTCCAAGACTTGAAATGGACCATCCTCTCTCGGTTGTAGCTTAGATTTACGTTGTTCAGGAAATCTCTCTTTGCGCATGTGTACCCAAACCCAATCTCCATGCTGAAATACCACACGCTTTCTTCCCTTATTAGCATGAGAAGCATATTGCTCATTCTTTTTGTATTTGCTCTCTTGCTTTCTCATGTATATGCTTCACCAAATCGGCTTTCCTTTTTCCATCTAGCCCCGCATGCTCATCAACAGGAAAAAGGTAACAAATCTAATGGAGTTAGTGGCTGAAAACCATAAAAATTTCAAATGGTGAGTAAGATGTAGAGGAATGAATACTACGATTATATGCAAATTCAACAAAAGGCAAACAATCCTCCCAGGTTTTTAAGTTCTTATTGATATAGTATGCAATAACTGAGTCAAAGTCCTATTAACAACCTCGGTCTGGCCATCAGTTTGGGGGTGGCAAGTAGTAAAATACAAAAGTTTAGTTCCCAACTTACCCCATAAAACTTTCCAAAAGTGACTAAGGAATTTGACATCACGATCTGAAACTATACTCCGTGGAATCCCATGGAGTCGTACTACTTCTCTAAAGAACAAGTCAGCAATGTTAGTGGCATCATCAGTTTTATGACATGCTATAAAGTGTGCCATCTTACTGAACCTATCAACCACTACAAAGATGGAATCTCTACCCTTCTTAATCCTAGGTAAACCCAAGATAAAGTCCATCGATACATCTACCCATGGCTCACTAGGTATAGGCAATGGTGTGTATACAACCATGAGGCATAACCTTAGATTTAGCTTGTTTATACAAGTTAAGTATTTATCACACAAACGCTCAATCTCTCCACATTTTAGGCCAAAAAAAAATGTTCACTCAAACCCCTAAGGTTTGGCAATGCCAAAATGCTCCATAAACCTCCCTCATGTTTTCCTCACAAACAACTCACGCATACTATAAAAACCCTACACTAATAAACAAATAGGAATACAGACATTATATCCCTATAACTAATAGAAACCCATCATGTTTGTAGAATTTAGATTTACTAAAAGCAGATACTTTCAACACTGCAAGCATAGATAGTATAGTAAAGAATAAATTACTATTAGCACTTTCTTAATTCAATCAAACCAACAAGCATTCTTGCTTACTCAATGAAGTCAAAGTGTAAGTACGCATACCTCCACGATAGTGCATCGGCGACAATGTTTTCCTTACCTTGTTTGTAGCGGATTACATATGGAAATGTCTCAACAAACTCTAACCATTTTACGTGTCGTTTGTTCAGCTTACCTTGGCCCTTCAGATGCTTCAATGATTCATGATCTGTGTGGATCACAAACTCTCGAGGCCACAAATAATGCTGCCAAGTCTCAAGGGCTCTCACTAGCGCATACAACTCCTTGTCATATGTGGGTGGGGTACCTCAAAACTGCTTCATTCAGCTTCTTACTAAAGTAAGCTATTGGTTGTTTTTCTTGCATAAGAACCGCTCCAATGCCTATCCCGGATGCGTCACACTAAATCTCAAATGTCTTCTCAAAGTTGGGTAGTGCCAAGACTGGTGCACTGCACAACTTCATTTTCAGATCCTGGAATGCACGCTCTTGCTCTTCACCCCATTTGAAGCCAACAGTCTTCTTCACTACTTCAGTCAGTGGTGCTGCAATACTACTGAAGTCTTTAACAAATCTACGGTAGAAGCTTGCTAATCCATGGAAGCTTCTAACTTCTGTCACTGTTGTTGGTGTTGGCCAATCCTAAATTGCCTTCACATTTTCTACATCTACCTCGATGCCATCTGCACTCACAACAAATCCAAGGAAAATAATTCTATCCATACAAAGAGTGCACTTATCAAAAGTTAGCATACAATTTTTCTTGCCTTAACACATCAAGAACATGCTTCAAATGCATAACATGCTCATATACTGTTTTACTGTAAACTAAGATGTCATCAAAATAAACCACAACAAACTTACCTAAAAATGAAAGCATAACATGATTCATCAATCTCATAAATGTGCTAGGTGCGTTTGAAAGACCAAATGACATAACTAACCATTCATACAAGCCATACTTAGTCTTAAATGCAGTTTTCCACTCATCTCCCTCTCTCATGCGAATTTGATGGTATCCACTCTTTAAATCAATCTTACTAAAAAATTTGGAACCATGCAATTCATCCAACATGTCATCTAGTCTAGGAATGGGGTGACGATACTTTACCGTAATATTGTTGATAGCTCGGCAATCAACGCACATACGCCACGTCCCATCTTTCTTAGGAACTAGAAGCACTGATACTGCACAAGGACTCATGCTTTCCCTTACCCCTTGTCCATCAACTCCCGTACTTGCCTTTGTAGCTCCTTTGTCTCCTCGGGATTGCTCCTATAAGCCGGTCTGTTAGGAATGACTGCTCTAGGTATGAAGTTTATCTGGTGCTCAATACCTCTAATGGGTGGAAGCCCACTAGGTATGTCCTCTGTTAGTACGTCACTGTAATCCTGCAAAAGAGATGAAATAGACTCATGAAGTAAAGTGTCAGTGTTAGTAAAATAAATATAAGGCTCCTTATAGACTAACAATAGAATGAGCTTGCTAGCCTTGAACGCTTTCCTCGCTTCACCCTCACCCATGTAGAAACTCTTTTTAACTCTCCCTTTTGTTTCCCCCTCACGTTCACTCACACTCCCCCTTGGGAACTCCCACGGCCTTGGCCTTATTTTTCTCACCAGATACACCACTCTCACTAGTCTCACCCAATGTGGTGTTTCCCTTCACTCTCTCTTTGTCACGTTCAAGTTGCAACTTAACCTGATCTTCATGGACTTGTGCAGGTGTAAGTGGGTATAATGTAATGGGTTTTCCCTTATGCTGAAAAGAGTAGTTGTTCGAACCCCATGAATAACCTTCTTATCAAACTGCCACGGCCTGCCCAAAAGAATATGCCCAGCATGCATCAGTATCACATCACATATGACATCATCTGTGTATGGCCCCATGGTAAAGCTCAACAATACCTGCTTTGTCACATATTTCCCCACAATCATTTAACCACTGCAACTTGTAAGGCTTCGGGTGTCTCAAGCAACTCAACCCCAACCGCTCAATCAAAGCTGTGCTAGCAACATTAGTACAACTGCCCCAATATATGATCATACTACATCCATTGCCATTCACACGGCACATAGTATGGAATATGTTCTCCCTCTGCTGCACACTCTCATCCTCTACAACATGTGCACTCAAAGCACGTTGACAACTAAGGATAAGTAATCAGCGGGTATGCATCTCCCTCATGGTCAATAGCATCCTCTAACTCTGGCATCTCCTCTCACCTCACTATCGGTAGAGTACACCTCTCCACTCTTTTTATCAATCACTAAGGTACGCCTATTGGGACACTGTGAAGCATAGTGTCCCATGCCCAAACACTTAAAAACACTTGACGTTACTGTGGGCTGGGGATAAAGAGTTTGGATTCTTGGAATAGAGCGGCTATTGTTAAACATATTTGGTTTCTTTGTTCTGGCCAGGTGTTTCCTCATGGTCGAGTTGGGTTCACTCTTATTTGTTGCGGGGGAGAAGTTTTTGGGAGGTCCCTTGTCCTTCAGATTGCTCTTGGAGTTGGCGTAAGATCTTGGAGCTTCGTTCTTGGTCCCGTTGGCGGATGAGAGTGAGGATTGGTAATGGTGAGAAGACGTTACTGTGGTTTGATTATTGGCATCCTGTTGGCCCGATTGTGGACACGTTGGGCGAGAGAGTGATTTATGATTCTGGCTTGGATAGAATGGCTACAGTTGCATCCATTATCGCCGATTCTGCTTTGGCAATAGCCCCCATCTAGATCTGCTGCTCTTATTGATTGGCTCAGTCTCATCTTCCGTCTCCTTCTAGTTTGAGGGAGGATATGCTGGTTTGGGAGGAGGATACAAACGGAATATTCTCTGTGGATAGTGCCTGGAATGCCATGAGGGCAAGGAAACCCCAGTTGCATTGGTCTCGAGTTGTTTGGTTCCGAAAGGCTATCCCCCGTCATTCCTTTCTTCTTTGGATGTCTATTCAGGGTGGCCTTTGTACTCAGGACAGTCTGATGAGATTTGGCATCTCTGCTTGCTCTCGGTGTATTCTCTGTGGTTGTTCGAGTGAGGATATTGATCATCTTTTCTTCCAGTGCCTCTATTCTTCTAGGGTCTGGTCGTCTGTGCTGGCCATGTGTGGGTTAGATTGGAGTTGCCGAGATTGGTGTCAGACTGTTGGTGGGTTTGTCAGTTCTCCGGAGCCTCTTTATGTCATCTTCTGGTTCGTCTGTCTTTTGCAGCGTCAGTCTACCATATTTGGAGGGAGAGGAATGCTCGCACTCATGATATGCCTCTTCGGCCTGTTTCTGCTCTTCTTTATGATATTGCTTTTGATGTTAGGAATCGTGTTAGCTCCTTACGAAAGGTAAATCCATCTTGTGACAATAAATGGCTTCACCTTTCGTGGCACCTTCCCGAGGACATCTTTTGTTGACTCTTTTGTAGCCTTTTGGCCTTGTAGCTTTTTGGCTTTTTTCTAGGAGGGCCTGTCCTCTCTAGTGCCTGGGGTATGCCCATTTGCTCTTTGTATAGTTTTCTTTGGTTATAATACTTACCTTATCCAAAAAAAAAAGCCTCCATCTCGCTTCTCATTCGGACCCATTTTCCCTTCCATGCAGAAGTAGCCTGAGTACCAAATCTGGATGTTGACCTTTTCTTGAGTTGCCTTTCTACCTTGATAGCCATGTGAAGCATATCCTCCAAATCAACATAGTGATGCAACTCCACCATGTTTGCAATCTCTCTATTCAAGCCCCATAGAAACCGTGCCATAGTAGCTTCTGCATCCTCAACTACATTTACCCTGATCATGGCAACTTCCATCTCTGTGTAATAGTCCTCAACACTTTGGTCCCCTGATACAATTCCCTATAGTAATGACTGGGTATAAATCTCTTTCTCATGAGACCTCTAAGTTCTGCCCATGTCTGAACCGGCCTCTCATAATTTCTACTCCGAGTAGAGACAAGTTGATCCCACCAAATCATAGCATAATCGATAAACTCAATCGCTGCCAGATTGATCTTCTTCTCGTCTGAGTAGTGATGACAGTTGAAAATCAATTCTATTTTCCTTTCCCATTCTAAATAAGCTTCAGGATCATTCTTGCCGTGGAATGTTTGTATCTTGATCTTGATGCTACCTAGATCACCATCAACATCTCCTCGTCTACCATATCCCCTCCTATCATAATCCCATATTTTGGCATCAAATGCACCTCTATCATCAAACTGTCTATCCCTCCTATCATTCCTCCTATCAAACCTCCTTTTAGGCCTCCTATCATGCCTAGACTGAAATCTCTCCTCCACATCATCAAGACCATCAGAATCATCAAACTCATTTTCAGCTTCCTCTTCATCTGTGGTACATACTGTGGTGGTACACGTCGAGGTGGCACATTATGAGGTGGTGGTACATTCTGAGGTGGTGGTATATTCTGGGCTGGTGGTGCTCTGGGACCGCTACCAGTTTGAATACTCTCTACACTCTTGGTCAATCTCTCCAAAGCAGTATTCATGTTCTCCATCATATCTGTAAATTTCCTATCCAAAGCCTAAAGCTTTTCATCAATGGTTAGACCTGCCATCTCAACACTGAGCAAACAGATTAGAAATAACAAGAAAGTAAATAAAATATGTAAATCCTCACAATCTCATGTGTTTACACTCGAATGATATAACTCCACTCATGTTTGCACTCTATTGGCTTTTACCCGATACTGTGCTCACAATCACTGCCTTTTACCACTCTTGAGTTCGTCCTCAGTTCAATTGTGAATCACACTCAATCCAAGAATACAAACCAAATGTAGTCCTCAAGCCACCATGAAACACAAAGGTCTAATATATATGGGACAAGTGGAAACAAAATGCGAACAAGAATAGCAACGACGAAGACTCAATCAATAATACTTAAGCTAGAGTAATTAGAAAAAAAAAAGTAAACAATTAGCACAATGGAAAAAAAAATAAGCATGCAAATTCACGATCGTATGCAATTTCGGGAGAAAATTTGGCACCTCTATAGAAATTTTGGTGGAATACCCTTCATGGACACCCAAATGATAATATGGAACAAACTAAATTCAACCAAAAATTTTCACTTTTTACTCTTTTTTTTTTGCTCAAGTGATCACTATCACTCAAGTCCCTTTTTTTTATAACTTCAGAAGCTGTTTAAGGTTCTGATTTCAGTAGCTGATTATGGTTCTGATTTCAGAGGCTAATTTAGGTTCTGATTTTAGAGGATGATTTTCAGGGTCTGATTTCAGAGGCTTTTGGTCAGGGTCTGATTTCAGAGGCTACTGGTCAGTGTCTGATTTCAGAGGTTACTTTTTGGGTCTGATCTCAGAGGCTACTGGTTAGGGTCTAATTTCAAAGGTTACTGGTCAGGGTCTGATTTCAGAGGTTACTTTTCAGGGTCTGATTTCAGAGTCTGATTTTCAGAGGCTAATCTTCAGGGTCTGATTTCAGAGTCAGATTTCAAAGGCTAAGTTTTTAGAGTCTGATTTCAGAGGTTGAGTTTCAGGGTCTGAATTCAGAGTCAGATTTCAAAGGCTAAGTTTTTAGAGTCTGATTTCAGAGTCTGATTTCAGGGTCTGAATTCAAAGGCTAAGTTTCAGGGTCTGAATTCAGAGTCAGATTTCAAACTTCACTAGGGTTTTAGAAACAAATCACACAGCCGCCAAAGAACATGTTTATTTCTTCAACATATGCTAAAGAACAGAAAGTATATGACGAACTGATATGAAGAACAGAACAAAAACCCAGAACTGGAAAATGATAAAAGATGAACTGATATGCAAAACACAACAAAATCAGATCCAGAAATAAAGAAATCGAAAACAGAAACAAGATCCAACAAGAACTGAAAAGAAAATAACAAGAACGAAAATAAAAACAGAATCAAATAAAAAGAAAAGATAGGAAAAATCAGACCTTCGAACCCTGAGCTCTAGATACCAAATGATAAGAAACCCACTTGGATTCGAAATCCAAGCAAACCCCAAGCAACGGACAGAACCCCAAGAACCGCGAATTTGATTTTGTAGAAACAAAACCCTTCCAAGGCCACAAAGAAGACCCACAAAGAACTTGCCCTTGAGAACCTTTAAGATGAATCCTTGTAGTGTTTTTCTAGCAATGGAGACGCCACTAAGTTTGCCAAAACTTAAATAAGTCGATTCACACTTGAAAAGGGGAATCCCTCCCTTACAAGAATTCGGCCATAGCCAAAGCTTTAAGCTTTTGCGTTTTACAAATTTCGTTATTAAAAAGACAAAATGAAAAGAAAGAAAGATTAAATAGTGTTACAAAGAGAAACCCTAAAGGCATAAAGACAGCAATGCCCCTAAAGGTTAAATTACAAAAATACCAAAGTCTTCAAAGGCATGTGAAGCTTCATTCAAAACTGATTTGGGCCAAGTGAAGTGGCTTTGGGCCCTCGCTATTGAAGCCCACATGCGTCTCTATTTGTTTGTTGCAATCGGCCAGAAAACTCTGAACTAATCCCGCCATTGCTTCTTCGAGTCTTTTGGTCATCTGCCTCGTAATTGCCATTCTGGTACTTGTAATGGGTCTTTTGCTTTGTTGTCGGCCTGGGTCATGTCATTATAAGTACCAGAAGGGCCAATCATAAGACATAATGCCAAATTGATAAGAGAAACTATGTCAAGATTAGCTCATAATGACAAGTTAGTTTATCTTGGCAATTTTAGAGACAAAATGCTCTCAACTTTACCCTCAACTTTTCTATATTTTCTCTTCTTTCTTCTTGATCACTTCTAATCTTTTGGTGATTAAGATTTAGTTTCTTTGTTTTCTTCATTTTAGATCATTTTTTCCATTTTGATAGTTTGTCTTGTTCCTTATGGCAAGATCGTGTTCAGTTGATGCTTTTGTTCATGATTAAGCCAAGTGAATAGTGGTGAATGAGGTGTTTTTTTTGGGATAAAAGTAAGTATATTAACCAAAATATACAAAAGCAAAGGGCCATACCCCAGACAGCTAGAGAGGACAGGCCCTCCTAGCAGAAAAGCCAAAAGGCTAGAAAGAAAACAAGACCATTAGAAGATGTCATCGGGCAGATGCCAAGAGAGGTGAAGCCATTTATTATCATAAGATGGTTTCACCCTCCGCAATAAACTAGCACAATTCCGTACAGAAAACACAATGTCATTGAGCAGAACACTAAATGGGCGATGAGGCATATCATGAGTACAAGCGTTCCTCTCCCTCCAGATGTAGTAAACTGAAGCTGCAAATGAAACCCGAACAAGAAGATGACATAATGAGTCGTCGGTGTACTGATACATCCACTCAACAGTCTGCATCCAAACCCGAGAACTCCACTCTAACCCACATATGGCTAACAACGTTGTCCATACCCGCGAAGAGTATGAGCATTGGAAGAAAAGGTGATCAACATCCTCCCCCGAACAACCACATATGACACATCTCGAGCAAGCAGGAATACCGAAACTCATCAGTCGATCTTGAGGAAAAGGCCACCATGAATAGTCAACCAGAGCAGAAAGGAATGGTGTGGAATAGCCTTACGAAACTAAACTACCCGATACCAATGCACTAAAGTGCCCCTCGTCCTCATAGCATTCCAAGCACTACTCACTGAAAACATCCATCTACCATCAACCTCCCAAACCAACTCATCCTCCCTCAAACTAGAAGGATCCGATGGAAGAGACCGATCCAACTTAATAAGGGCAGCAGATCTAGCCAGAGGCCAACACCAAGAAGTGTCTGAGATAATAGTAGCTATTGTAGCCATCCTATCCAAGCCAGAGTCATAAATGACTCTCTCACCCAAAGTATCCACAATCGGACCCAGCGGATGCCAGTTAGCAAAACACAGCCGAGCTTTCTCACCATTCCCAATCCTAAATCTCATCCTCCAACGAGCCCAAAATCGAAGCTCCAAAATCTTCTGCTAGCTCCAAGAACAATCTCTAGGACACGACACCTCCCAAAAGCTATGCCTACGCAGCAGGTAAGATGGAACCCAATTCGACCAAGAGGAGACCTGACCAGAGCAAAGAAACCACAAATGCTTAACAATGGCTACTCTTTTCCAAGTTTCCAAACTCTTAAACCTCAAACCTCCTTCTACCAAAGGTAAACAAACTATGCACCAAGCCACCTTCGCCCCTAAGGAAGTAAGCTCGCTACCATTGCATAGGAAAGATCTAAGAGTCGTCCCCACCATCCTAATAACAAACTTAGGAAGAATGAACAAGGAGGACTAATAAACTTGAATGGAGAACAAAATCGACTTAATAAGTTGAATCCGCCCCGCAAACGAAAGAAACCTACTACTCCAACTCTTAGCACGCCCCGGTGAAGGAGGTGTTATTTCGATCAAGGAGAATAATGCTATTGATTCGGCCAAAATAGTTGGTGATAATGAGTATGATTCTTCCAACTCTCATGATGGTAACGATTCTGATTTAGGTGAGTATTTATTGGATTAAAGAGATCTTTTTAAGAAGGATTCTTTAGCAATGGTGGTGGCTAATGTGGTGGATGATGTTTCTCCTTTAGCAAGGGTTGAATGTACGGCTTCTTATAACGGTCTAGCACCATGTACGTGTTATAATACCCCATTCGGTATCATTGGTGATAATTTGCGTGTTCCTTCTTCTTCATCTCTTTCTTTGCATTGTGGTCATGGTGGATTGGTGGAGGAATTAGGGACAGGGATGGAGATGTTGGTGGTGACATTAAGGGAACTATTGGGAATTCACATGAGCTTCATATTAGGAATGAGGGAGAATATTTTGCAAATTCAAATACAGTTAATGATAATATTAACTTCCCTTTTACGTTTCCTTCTACTATGGATTGTAGTGATGGTAGGAATATATTACCTATTAAGGAGACTCGGCTCTGTTAGCAGAAGAGGTGGGACTTTCTTTATCGTGTGGTGACCTTAGTCGGGCTGATGAGGGTTTAACTAGACAGAAATCTCGCCTTCAATGGCTTAACCTTGGGGATCAGAATACAAAATTATTTTTCCATGCTATGAAGAATCATCATTGTCACAGTAAGATTACTTATGTTCTAAGGAGGATGGGACTCGTTTGGAGGATGATGTTTTGGTGAGGGAGGGGGGATTGTATCTTTTTACGAGACTCTTTTGGGGCCCCTGTCTTGTTTGCAGGATATTGATAGGGATATTCTTCATTTCGCTATTACTAAGCATGTGTCTGATGAGCAGAGGGAGATTCTTGCCCGGGAGGTTTCTTATGCGGAGATTAAGACTTTCTTATTTTCTCTAAATGACAATAAGGCTCATGGTCAAGGAATATTAGATGTCACGTTCAATAATATGGTAAAGCCTTTGCAAGTGCCAACAAGGCCAATTACACGCCAGAGAGCTAAGAAGATGAGAGACGCAATGGTGGGGCTATCATAAAATGTCATGGTCGAGTGTGACATATAACTCCAAGGCATATTGGCGTCACATGAGTGTAGGAACACAGAACTGGACGACGCATGTTGTTCTAGGCTCGCGGCCTAGTCGGGAGTACGGAGTAGCCACGGGGGACTAAACCGGAGAATAATGGAGTCGCCACCCGGTGTGAACCAGGAAAATGAGATTTAAGGCCGCACTCACCCCTCGCAAGGGAAGACCTCAAACCGTTGGGTTCGGAATGGTCCCTTACTTATGTCACTTGTAATGAAAGGATTTGTGTAATAATTTAATCAAGCTTAAGTAACACTTATTTCCAAAAGTATCATGCTTCTAAATCCATATGCACAAAGATAAAACTTACACCTAAATTCATGTATTTCACATCTAAGATTGCATGCTTGAAAGTACATCAAAGTAGCAACGAACATACAACTTCATTGGCATATTTTTTTCATGGAAACACAAGCACACACTAACCACGCAAGCATACATAAAGGCGAATCAAATAATGGCGAACATGTGATTTCATAGACATATCATAAACAAATAGCCATTACATGTCCATGCATAAATAAAAGAGTCAACTAAGTACATAATGCAAAAAAACACTTAAGGATGCAATTAGGTATTAAAGTAAGCATGCTATGACATGGTGCAAAAGAAGATAACTAATATAGACACAAACACACATGTGAGCACCTTTCCAAGTGGTACGTGGAATTGTATCCCAAGTGCAGACCGCATTACCGTCCATTCGGAATCGGCTACGGAATTTATGTCTGGGTTTCCATCCGATATGCCATAAGAAATAATACTCAAATGCTATCATAACATGGATATATGAATCGTAATGAGTTAAGCCAAGGCTAAGGTAAATGATGCAACCAATGGAATAAACATGCTTTTCATTACGATGCATACGAAGATAAGAATGACTATATGAGATTTCATAATACATGCATGAACGGTATAGCTGGCTTTACGCGCGGGCTAAGGCTAATAGGTGGCGTTTAGGGCGGGGTCTTGTGAGTAAGGCGAATGGCTTGTGGGTGTTGAAGGTTCAAGTGTGCGCGATTTAGGGGCAGTGCAGTGGGGGTGTTTGCGTGGGTTTAAGGTGACTCGTGAGTAGGGGATAGTGGCGTGAGTGGGGTTAAAGGATTTCGTGCAGGTTGTGACGCGTTTGTGGACTCTTTAGGCAGTGGGGGAAGTGTGCTACATGCGTGAGACTGTGTTTGGCAGTACGTGAGAGGGGACTGACTTGCGTGAATTGGCTAAATGGGGTATATGTGTGATGAGGCTGGGCGTGCATGTATCTTGGTTTTATTTTGCGTGAATAAAGGAAAGTGCAAGGGCTGAGAATAGGGTACACCAATGACAATAGGTCGAGCCAAGACAGGGATATATGATGCAATCAATAGATGAAAGACACGGCAAATATCGTGGTAAAGGTAGCCTTTTAGGCTTTTCTTCCCCCAAATGGAGAACCTTTTAATCCAACACAATAAGCCCATGCGCCTTTCATTACAATGCGTACAAAGACAATGATAACTATATGAAACTTCGTATACCCGATTGAACACATCTTACATTCAAACGAATATACATCAACCGGTGCGGTAAAACATCATGGTAAAGGATTTTAACCCCTCCAAATAGAGGACCTTTAATCCGACTTACTAAGCCCATGCGCTCGATCGCATCATGCATACAAAGAATAAAGACAATAATATCAAACTTAGTATGGCCGATTGGACATATCTTACATCCAACCGAACACACATCAAGGTGCGGCAAAGCATCGTGGTAAAGGATTTTAACCCTTCCAAATAGGGGACCTTTAATCCGACTTACTAAGCCCATGCACTCGATCACGTCATGCATACAAAAATAAAGACAATAATATCAAACTTAGTATGCCCGTTTGAACATATCTTACATCCAACCGAACACACATCAACCGGCGCGGCAAAGCGTCGTGGTAAAGGATTTTAACCCCTCCAAATAGGGGACCTTTAATCCGACTTACTAAGCCCATGCACTTGATTACGTCACGCATAAACAAGTAACATGCGGAATTCAAATGACGAAAAATAAATAAATCAAAGCAATATAAAACAAAAGAAGGTGCCGTTTACTCAAGTGGTACGTGGAGTTGTATCCCGAGTACAGATCATACTACCGTCCATTCGGAATCGGCTATGAAATTTATGTCCGGGTTTCCATCCGATATACCACGAGAGTTGACACATCTTTCATTTTATTCCAAGGCCACAACATACAATATTTCATAATACATGCATATTTATCTACTCAAGGGCCACAACATGCATTTCAACATAACAATCATACGAACAATACTCAATAAATAATAAAAATAAAACAGAAAACGAATGTGGAAAATACCCTCAGGTCTAACCTTTTTTGCCGACTTTCGGACTTGCATTTCACGGAGATCGGAAGGGTAAAGCTCCTCAACTTCTCCGGTTCACTGGTTTAGCATCTTAACTCACTGTTTTGCTATTTTGCTTACTGTTTGGCCTCCGTTTTGCTGCTGTTTCCTCTATATTTTCTACTCACTGTTCAGGTCACTGTTTTGACATTTCAACGGACTATTTTTGGGTGTTTTCTAAAGGTTTTAAGTGCAGTTTTGTGATTATTTTAGGGATTATAAGTGCAGTTTTTTATGTTACTGTTTTAAGGATTTTGGGAACTGTTTTAGGAGGATTTTGCTCCTGTTTTGGGGGTGATTTGGGCTCCTATTTTTGGTGGAAAGGGGCTACTATTTTCGGTGGAAATGGGCTGCTGTTTGGGGTATTTTATGGGTGCTGTTTGGGGTATATTTTCGGTTGCTGTTTGGGGTATATTTTCGGTGATGGAGGGCTGCTGAATGGGGGAGATTTTCGGTGATGTGTGGGGGTTTAGGGGCTATGATATTTTCAGCTATGGAGTAGAGGAGATGAAGAGAATTGTTTGTGTTGCTCCTTGTTGCTATTGCCGTGAATGGCTAGGTCTTCTTGGTTTGGGCGTGAATGTCATTTGTCAAGGGAGAGGATGGCTTGGTTAGGGGTTGTTTATATAGTGAAAGGCTAGGGCTTCTCCTTGTCTCACAAGGAAGGGATTTGATTTAGTGTTGAGCAAGGAAAGTCAAAGATTTGATGGAGACAAGATTGGTTTAGATTAGGAAGTCAATATCTTTAAATTGGTTAGGATTGATTTTAATTAGGCATGACATCTTTTTAATTTAGTAAATGATTTTGTTTAGTTAGGAAGTTAATATATTTGATTTATCTAAATTAGGCATGATTATATATTATGTTTTATTTAATTGGTAAATGATTTAATTATTTTATTTAATTCAAATACATTATTTAATTAATATTTAATTTAATTTGGGTGTAATTAGGGTGATGGGCATGTGGGCCTAGATGTGGTGGGCGTGTGGGCTAGATGTGGTGTGGGCTTGGTGAGTGGGTTAGGCGTGTATGGGCTTGGTTTAAAAGGGTTTGGGTTCAAGGTTAAAAGGTTTGCAGGTTTTTTAGGCTAAAGGTGATCTAAACGGAGGTCCAACAAGTGAGCTTGACGCTAAATAAGTGAACAAGGATCTAACGAAATACTGATTCCCTTCCGACGACCGTTTCCCGCAATATCCTTAACTAAAAAGGTAGTGCCTCCAACCGAGACTCATCATCGGGTTTCACATGCAAAAATGCAATGCCTACAATGAGGGCTTCTATGGAGTGAGTCCAAAGCTATTCCACTTGACCAAAGCCATACCATATTAATGCACCAGTAATTCAAAAGTCAAGTACATTTTGATGAATCAAGCCGAATTAAGTCCAACACCAAAAATTCAGCCAAGACAAGACTTATTGAGTTTCAAAACACATCATTGGGCCTATATACATGAAGGCCACAAAATTTGATACGTTTTGTGTTAATGAGACAATTTGGCCATGGCTTTGAAAAACTTCCCACCTTTGTTGAATTTTTATGATTTTTGTTTTGGATAAGGTAAGTATATTAACCAAAAGGAAAAAAAAGCCAACAACAGCATAGGGGCATACCCCATAGAGAACAAGCTAAGGAGGATAGACCCTCCAAGCTAAGCAATTAGAAGATGATGTTTTGGCGAGGGAGGAGATTGTATATTTTTATGAGACTCTTTTGGGGCCCCAGCCTTTTTTGCAGGATATTGATAGAGATATTCTTCATTTCGCTATTACTAAGCATGTGTCTGATGAGCAGAGGGAGATTCTTGCCCGAGAGGTTTCTTATGAGGAGATTAAGGTTGTCTTGTTTTCTCTGAAGGATAATAAGGCTCCCGGTCCGGACCGGTTTAATTTGGGTTTCTTTAAGAAGGCTTGGAGTATTGTGGGGGATGATGTTCTTTGTGCTATTCACTCATTCTTTTGTTCGGGGAGACTCTTGAAGCAGGTTAATGCGACGTCTATTGCTCAAATCCCGAAGATCCCCAACCTTTCTCAGGTTAAGGACTTTCGACCTATTTCTTGATGTAACACTATTTACAAATGTATTGCCAAGCTTATTGCGAATCAGATTAAGATTGTTCTTCCTTCAGTGGTCAGTACTAATCAATCTGCTTTTATTCTGAGGCGGCGTATTAGTGCAACATCTTATTGTGCCAGGAACTGGTAAGGAATTATCATCGGAGTGGAGGGATCCCGATATGTGCTCTTAAGATTGATTTGATGAAAGCTTATGATATTGTTCGTTGGGATTTTATGGTCAAGGTTTTGAGGACTATTGGTTTTCCGGAGAGGTTAGTGGGTTGGATTCGGAAGTGTATGACTTCTACTATGTTCTCAGTGTTTATTAATGGGGAGTTGAATGGTTTTTTCTCTGGGGGGTCGTGGTTTGCATCAGGGTGATCCTATGTCTGCTTATCTTTTTGTTTTGGCTATGGAAGTTCTCACGAGTTTACTTCAGAATATGGCTCATGATCGAGGTTTCAAGTTTCATTGGCGCTGTTCAAAGGATCATCTCTCACATCTCTGTTCTGCAGATGGCCTGATTATTTTTTGTAAGGTCTCATTGATAAAGGATTGTCTTCGGCAATTTATGGGTTTATCGGGTTTGGTCCAAAATCCAGCTAAGAGTCATATTTTCTCCTCCGGTATTTCCCCTACACTTAAGGATCAGTTGCTTCATGTTTTGGGCTTCAAAGAGGGTGTACTTTCAGTGCGGTATTTGGGAGTTCCCTTGATTTCTACTAAGTTTCGGGCCTCAGACTGTGCTTCTCTTGTTGAGCATATTGTCGGGCGTGCCAAGAGTTGGAGTAGTAGGTTTCTTTCGTTTGTGGCTTTAGCTCATCAAGTCGGTTTTGTTCTCCATTCAATTTTATTGGTCATCCTTGTTTAGTCTCCCTAAATATGTTATTAGGAAGGTAGAGACGACTCTCAGATCTTTCCTTTGGAAGGGTAGTGAGCTTATTTCCTCACGGGCGAATGTGGCTTGGTGTAGAGTTTGTTTACCTCTAGAAGAAGGGGTTTGGGGATTAAGAGTTTAGAAACCTGGAATAGAGTGGAAATTGTTAAGCATTTATGGTTTCATTGCTTTAGTCATGTCTCTTCTTGGTCGAACTGGGTTAAGTCTTACTTACTTTGTGGGCGTAGCTTTCGGGAGATGTCGTGTCCTGGTGATTGTTCATGGATCTGGTAGAAGATTTTGGAGCTTCGTTCATGGGCTCATAGGAGGATGAGGTTTATGATTGGAAATGGTGAGAAAACGTTGCTATGGTTTGATAATTGGCATCTGCTGGGTCCGATTGTGGATACCTTGGGTGAGATAGTCATTTATGACTCTGACTTGTATAGGATGGCTATAGTAGCGACTATTTTCTCAGAATTTACTTGGCATTGGCCTCTGGCTAGGTCTACTACCCTTGTTAAGCTGGCCCGATCCCTTCTGCTGGATCCTTATAGTATGAGGGAGGATGAGTTGGTTTGGGAGGATGACGATAAATGGATGTTTTCAGTGAGCAGCGCTTGGAATGCTATGAGGACGAGGGGCACTTTGATGCATTGGTATCGGGTTGTTTGGTTTGTAAGGCTATTCCACACCATTCTTTTATGCTTTGGTTGACTATTCAGGGTGGCCTTTGTACTCATGATCGTCTTATGAGTTTCGATATCTTTGCTTGCTCGCATTGCGTCCTATGTGGTTGTTTAGAGGAGGATGTTGATCATATTTTCTTCCAATGCTCATTCTCTTCGCGGGTTTGGACGACTATGTTGGCCATGTGTGCGTTAGATTGGAGTTCTCGAGTCTGGTTGCAGATTGTTGAGTGGATGTATCAGTTCACCGACGACTTATTATGTCATCTTCTTGTTTGGCTATCGTTTACTGCGATAGTTTACTACATTTAGAGGGAGAGGAATGCATGTACTCATGATGTGCCTCCTCATCCTGTTAGTGTTCTACTCAGTGACATTGTATTTTCTATTCGGACTCGTGCTAGTTTATTGCGGAGGGTGAACCATCTTATGATAATAAATGGCTTCACCTCTCATGACACCTCCCCAATGACATCTTTTAATGATCTTGTTTTGTTTGTAGCCTTTTGGTTCTTCTACTATGAGGGCATGTCCTCTCTAGTTGTCTGGGGTATGCCCATTTGCTTGTATACATTTTGGTTAATATACTTACATTATCCAAAAACAACTCAAAAAATGTCATCGGACAAATACTAAGAATGATGAAGCCATCTATTTTCATAAGATGGTTTCACTTTATAATATCACTCTGAATCACATTGGGAAGCCGATGAGGCTCAACATGAAGTCGAGCATTCATCTCTCTCCAAATAAAGTAGATTGCAGCTGCAAAGGAGAGCCGAACAATCAAATGACATAACGAACCACTATAATTCTGCTCCATCCATGAAACTATATAAGGCCAATCACAAGAGTGCCAAACAATACCACATTTAGCCAAAGTAGAGGACTAAAATACACATGTAGATCGATTTGAAATGCCAAAGCCCATCAATATGTACTGAGTTTAAAGGCCCCCGTGAATCGCTAACCAAAGAATGAAAGCATGTTTTTTTTTTTTGTTGTTTTTCCTTTATTCACTTTATTGGAAAAGTTGTTGATTAAGTTTTTATTACTTTTGACTTTTATGGAAAGTTGTCTAGGATACTAAATTACTATCAAAGACATAGCATTTAAGTAGCCATTAATGATATTTTGGTCATTTTGCACCCATTAGGGTTGCTTTCATTGTACTATATATTATAACTTATCTTCATTAATGAAAGAATCACCATTTTTGAAATTCTTGTTAAAGAATAGCTAATGCCAAAATTCAAGCTTAAGGGAGGGATTCCCCTTTATTTCAGCTTCGACTTATCTAAGACGTGGTAATCTTAGTGGCTTTTCTGTGCTAACAGAACACTACAAGGAATCATCTTAAGGGTTCTCAAAGACAAGTTCTTTATGGGTCTTTTTGTGGCCTTGGTAGGGTTTTGTTCTAACAAAATCATATTTACGGTTCTTGGGGTTTTATCTGTTGCGAGGGGTTTGCATGGCCTAATCATCCAAGTGAGTTCCGCGTCATTTGGTATCGGAGCTTAGAGTTCCAAGGTCTGCATTTTCTATCTTTACTTTGTATTTTTTATTTAGTCTTTATTGTGTTTGTTGGTCATCAAGATACTTTTTTTTTATAAGGTAAGTATATATTAACAAAAGAAAACAAAAGCACATGGGCATTCCCCTGACAGCTAGGGAGGACATGTCCTCATATGAACAAAGCTAAAAGCTAAAAAAGGGCATATCTCAGACAACTAGAGAGGACAGACCCTCCTAGCATAAAATCCGAAAGGCTACAAACAAAACAATACCATAAGAAGATGTCATCGGGCAGGCGCCATGAAAGGTGAAGCCATTTATTATCATAAGATGGTTTCACCCTCCATAGTAAACTACCACGAGACCGGACAGTAAACACAATATCACAAAGTATAGCACTGACAGGGCGATGGGTCACATCATGCATACGAGCATTCCTCTCCCTCTAGAAGTAGTAAACTAACGCATCAAATGAAAGCCGAACAAGAAGATGACATAATGAGGCGTCGGTGAACTGATACATCCACTCAACAGTATGCAACCAAACTCGAAAACTCCAATCTAACCCACACATGGCTAACACAGTAGTCCAAACTCGCGTAGAGAAAGAGTATTGGAAGAAAAAATGATCAATATCCTCACCTGAACAACCACAAATGACGCATCACGAGCAAGTAGAGATACCGAAACTTATTAGATGATCCTGGTTACAAAGGCCACCCTGAATAGTCATCCAAAGCAAAAACAAATGGTGCAGAATAGCTTTACAAAACCAAACAACCCGATGCCAACGTATCAAGGTGCCCCTCATCCTCATCGCATTCCAAGCACTAAACACTGAAAACCTCCATCTATTGTCATCCTCCCAAACCAACTCATCCTCCCTCATACTAGAAGGATCCGATTAAAGGGACCGAGCTAGCTCAACAAGGGCATACCGATCCTATATCGACCTTCATACTGGTCTATTTGGGAATTACAGAGAAACTAAAACCATACTAGTTACATACTTATATAATACCGACCTTCATACCAGTTTACCTAGGGATTAAATAGCTACAGAAACTTGTCTAGTTCCAAACAGGTCGGATTACATAGATACGGAAACCGATCTAGTTGCATATCGATCCCATATCGATCTACATTCTAAACAACACTTAGATATTGTTTTTTAGAGAGCTCAAGTGTCGTGAAGATAAAAAAATGAAAAAGTTCTAAAATTTTGATTGAATTTGGTTGGTTCCATTTTATCATTTGGGTGTCCATGGATTGTAATTCATCAAAATTGTGGGAAATGAAGTCATCAAACCCCTAACTCAATAATAGGGTTAAGAAATCAATCATATATAGGATTTACGTATCTACAAAATATATTTTTCAGATGACGTGTACTCTGGTCGGAGATTTGATCCCTATGTATGATAATCTCACCTAGGATCTCAAGCTCAGTTATATGAGCCAGTAGATTCCATTCGGATCATAACCTGTCCTCATATATTAAGAACAAAATGCCAACAAGGTTTTTCACCAAGCGTGGTTAGCCCAGTGTAATATGCACAAGTGAACTATGCGTCTTAATGTAGACGGCAGCTTTGACATATCAGGTCAAAGGACTAATGGTACACTAGTATGGCTATGTGATGAATCATTAACCGTGGATAATCGCTCATGTGATTCATCACGTTTGGTCACGTTCAGTAACACGTTCTGCAAACACATTACCAATGTTCATGCTCTTATGGCGTGAGACTCATCACCCAACTATCAATATCAAATATTGATCTTATAACAGTATCTAAAATATGTTAGTCATGCGATGGGATAATCTCTGATGACATCACCTTAACCGGGAACATATTCAAATGTATTTAAATCAAAACTCTGTACTTATCTACAACATTTCACAGATAGAGTCTTGACACGAAATACATCACGAGATCTCATTTTACAACAATAATAAGATAAAAACTGAATGAAAAGATACAAAATGCAATAAGATTGCCATTATATTAATCATAAACTAATTTACGACTAATTAGAAAATTATATTTACATAAGGATAATACCTCTGAATCGTACGACAAGATTGGTTCTAGGGCATATCCCCAACAGTCCAATCCCCAGCACGCGAAGGGCAAAGGGATGACTATAAAATTTAACATTTCATAGGGCTGGTGTATTATGGGTACGTGTTTCTGACACCTCTCACACCTTCGTTCAAAGGTTTTCACACTCTCCATCAGGTACGATTAATAATATCAAGCGATTAGGATTTGGTGTGCTAAGCTTCTGCCATATGCTCTCGCATAGACTTGTTGTAGTACATACTCTTGATCTTGTCCCCTGACATATCGTAAGAGTGGCCCATCGAATAATCTCCTGAATAATTCCCCTTCATTCACTACGTATCTGGCCACCTTAAGCCTAAATTTTCGAGCTTTTCCCATGCCTTGGTGTTGTGCCCCATTTTCTAAATAGTCTATGATTGGGTCCACCCAGTTGTTAGAGCTTCCTGTAGACATCATATTTTTTATGCATAGCCCGATGATGAATCTCCTATGAGAACACTCCAGAAAGTTTGGGAAAGTTGTAAGTTTAATGCTAGAAGAAAAGAAACCTTAAAAAAATCCAAAAGAATCAGCCAAATCTATGACAGATGTCACCTATGTCTGGCTAGACTTAGCCACCCAAATCAGGCCAGATGTCATTTACATCTGGCTGGAATTATCCACCAAAACCTGGCCGGATGTCATCTATGTCCGGTCGAACATCTCCATCACATATACGTCGGTTTCCAATTTTTTTGAAGGATTCGATCTCTATTTCCTTCTTAGTCAACTTTCATAAACCCAAATTCTTTCCTTATTACCATATTTTATAATTATTATCTCCTTATTAAAGAGATTATTGCCTTCTTCAATCTTACAGCTATAAAAATGGAGGAACTCTATACCAACATGGATCCAAATTTGAGACATCAATTTATCCTTTACAAAAAAATCAGAGAAATACACACACCCAACAGCCAGACTGAAGTTCTAAAACTCCCTAAATCTTTCTCCAGCAGATAAACCCAACAATTAACTAAAAATCTCAGACGTGTTCTCGGAGCCGAGTTACACCTAAGGTAAGATCCGAAGGCTTAAAATTTAAGTTTGCATCTACTGTTTTGACACTGTATCTTCGGTCGAACATCTTGTATGTTTGACCGGACATGCATCTGTCATAAATTTATTCCAATTGTATATAAGGCTACATCCGGTTGTATGCTTTCCTGTGGATTATCAGATGGAAACCCATACATAAATTCCTTAGCCGAATCCGAATGGATGATTGTATGGTTTGTACTTGGGACAAAACTCCACGTTCCAAGGAAAGAATTGCCACTTTAATTCCTTTCATTTACCTATGTTTGTGTTTATATTGTTGTCTTTGTATTACTTGGCATGATTTCTTTCCGTTTATCTATTATTCACTTTATTAGATTATTTCTTCTATTGTTCTTTATTTTTTTGCTATTACATATATTTAACGATTCTCGATTGCCATTGGCATCCGGCCTGATTTCTAGTGAGTCCGGTCAAACATACATATTGAACTATATATTCGGTCGACCATGCTTACGTCTGGCTTGCTTTAATTAATTTCGTATCAATTTATCTTCCTTCAATTATCATTTTTATTTTATTGTTTGCATTTGTAGATGTATTAAACTATTTTTTGTGAGGATTGCATTATAAGACATTATTATATTTCTCTTCGAACCTTGATATTATACTTGCATCAATAAGGGATGTAGTGCAACCTTAAATCATTCCCATTGTCTTATACATGATGGCAACTCTTTTATTCTCCGACTAGTTTCCAATGGACTAATCCGTACTCTCTACGAGTTACGAGCTCAATAGTGTCGTGGTCGGTGATATCATAAGCATAGAGGTGAATCCCGCTTCGCTCCTACAAATGGCGACTCCACTAGGGATAGAGAATTGACCTCGAAAAATGCCTTGTAGTTTTTATGGAAACATTGAAGTTAACCATGTCTTCTTCTTCCTCAATATACCTCATTTTACCACGATGGTGTTGCATATTGATAGATCTCTTTCACTTGAGGTGGTGGATTGGTATGTGATGATAAACATCACTTATTAGCACGTTCCTTTAAGCATCCAAGTGTGTTCACTTGGTAAATCAAACCCTTGAGTAGGGAGACCTAGTTGTGGACCACCCTTCATGTTCATAGGTATAAAAACGTGCGTTCATTAGTCGATTGAACCTTTGAGTGGGGAGACCTAGTTATGGACAACTCTTCACTAGTAAGAGCCTAAGCTTAACCTTAAGAAGCTCACATGTAAGCCCATAGTTGTTTCCTCTATGAATAAACCTACATGTTGCTTATTTTTGGGCTCTAACCGTTTGAAGTGGATTGACCCTCTTCCATGGTACATAAACTTGTTGGGCTTTAAACTGGGACATGTTTGTATTCCAAAATAATTGAGTCAATTACTTCAAAACGTATGTGGGCTAACTTGTATGACAACCTTGTTGCGCCTAAAGTATTTAGTTAATATTCAAATGACCTAAAGTAAAAAGTGCACCTCGTTTTGGCCCACGTGAATATTCCTAAATATTTCTTGGCCCATTCCAAATAACCATGATTACCAAAGTTCCAATCCGTCATTTTTAGATAATGGTTTGATCCTTGTATTAGGCTTAGTTATTTTTTAAATGGGCGGCCATTGTCTCATATTAATGAGAAGAATAAAAGTAGCCAAGGTTCACCTTGTAATATAAGAGAGAACGAGCTCGCATACTCCTGTTGGTGCATGAGCTAAGCAAACCTAGGGAAAATATGGACTTGCACATGTGTGGGAGAGATAATATTGGAAGGATGTATGTTATGTGAACTAACCCCGCATTTCAGGCATCTCATGCATATATGAATCGTACTAATCTCTTTGTGAATAAAGCCATCATAGCAACACATTGGGTGATAGAAAAAAAAAGACTAGTCAAGAAGCAGTTAGTAGAATCAGAATTGGCCAGCAATAACAGATCCTGAATGGACCAACTTGAAACCACCTTGCACAAATTAGCGGAACAACTTCACACCTTGTTCAATGCCATGGCTAATCAGACAGTAATCCTGACTATAGGGACTGAGACTAGCAAGAAGAGGTGTGAGAAGCCCAAAAGTATGATTGAGGGAGGCCCTATCCCAGACTATGAATAAGATATGAGAGAATATGCTGTAGGAAAATTGGCCAAGTCCCAAGCCGACACTGAATTGAAAAAGTTAAAGGAATGAATAAAGTTAGTTACCCAAAAGATGAAGGGTAAACCTAAAGACCTTCTAGATTATGGTACAATGAAGAACAACTCCCTGCAGAGTTTAAAATGCATGAAATGACCAAGTTCAATGGGAACAGAGACCTTAAGGTACACCTTTGTCAATATGTGTATATGATGAGTGCTACTGTCATGTCCGAGCGACAAGTTCTAAAGATGTTTTGTATGTCGCTCAAAGAAGCACTGGTGGTATGGTACCACAGTCTGGAAAAGAAGGTAAATGATGAGAAAGACCTGGCCGAAGCCTTCCTTAGTTATTACATCGAAGGCATGGAGATAGATGGCCTTGAACAGCAGCCCAAAAACTAGACTGTTTTGTACACTAAAAACACTTCATTTCACGCGCACAGCTCAATATATTTGTACTGACTGTTTGATATTTTTTCTTCCACTGTTTTGGACAATATAATAACTCCGAAAAAAGCCCCAAAACGTCCACGAAATATCCATTTGTGTTCCCAAAATTTATTGGACAAAAATACAACATAAAAACCCATAAATATTTAATAAAGGTGCTGGTAGTGAGCATAATTTTCTGCTCACTGCCGTGAGTACAAGGGAAATGGAGAATGTGTTTTTGGTTTGATTTTCAAAAAAATCTTTCATTCTATATCTCGCAACCAGCAAATAGAAGTGACGCAGAACTCACTTGGATGTTTAAGGCCAAACAAACCCCTCACAACGGACAGAACCTTAAGCACCGCGAATTTGATTTTGTAGGAACAAAACCCTTCCAAGGCCACAAAGAACTTGTCTTTGAGAACCCTTAAGATGATTCCTTGAAGTGTTATGCTAGTAGGGAAACGCCACTAAGGTTTTTTTTCTGGATAAAGTAAGTGTATTAACCAAAAGAAAACTATACAAGAGCAAAGGGGCATACCCCAGACAACTAGAGAGGACATGCCCTCCTAGAAGAAAAGCTGAAAGGCTACAAGCAAAAGAAGATCAACAAAAAATATCATTGGGCAAGTGCCGGATAGGTGAAGCCATTTATTGTCATAAGATGGATTCACTTTCCGTAAAAAGCTAGCACGAATCCGAACATCAAAAACAATATCACTAAGCAGGACAGAAACAGGCCGAAGAGGCACATCATGAGTGCAGACATTCCTCTCCCTCCATAAATGGTAAACTGACGCGGCAAAGGACAGCCGAATAAGAAGATGACGCAAAGAGGCGTCAGAAAACTGACACATCCACTCAACAGTCTGAAGTCAATCTCGGCAACTCCAATCTGACCCACACATAGCCAGCACAATCGACCAGACCTTAGAAGAGAAGGAGCACTGGAAGAAAAGATGATCAATATCCTCACTAGAACAACCATAGAGAATACATCGCGAGCAAGCAGAGATACCAAACCTCATCAAACTATCCTGAGTACAAAGGCCTCCCTGAATAGACATCCAAAACAAAAAGGAATGGCGGGGAATGGCCTTTCGGAACCAAACAACTCGAAACCAATGCACCAAGGTTCCCCTTGACCGCATAGCATTCCAGGAACTATCCACTGAAAATCTCCCTCTACTATCATCCACCCAATCCAACTCATCCTCCCTCAAGCTAGAAGGATTCGGAAGAAGGGCCCGAGCCAGATCAACAAGGGCGGCAGACCTATATGGGGGCCATCGCCAAGAAGAATCAGAAATAATGGAAGCAACTGTAGCCATTCTATCCAAGCCAGAGTCATAAATCACTCTCTCACCCAACGTATCCACAATCGGACCCATTGGATGCCAAAAATCAAACCACAATAAAGTCTTCTCACCATTCCCAATCCTAACTCTCATCTGCCGCCGGGACCAAGAACGAAGCTCCAAAATCTTACGCCAACTCCAAGAGCAATCTGTAGGGCAAGGCACCTCCCAAAAAATTATCCCCCTCAACAAACAAGACTGAACCCAATTCGACCAAGAAGAAACCTGGCCAGAACAAAGGGACCAAATGTGCTTAACAATAGCCGCTCTATTCCAAGATTCCAATCTCTTAATCCCCAACCCCCCCTCATTGGGAGGTAAACAAACTCTACTCCAAGCCACTCTCGCCCCAGAAGAGGTGAGCTCACTATCATTCCAAAGGGAAAGAACGGGGAATCGTCTCCACCTTCCTAATAACAGACTTAGGAAGAATAAATAAAGAAGACCAATAAACTTGAATGGAGAATAAAACAAATTTAATGAGCTGAAGCCGCCCCGCATAAGAGAGAAACTTACTACTCCAACTTTTAGCACGCATAACAATAAGATCCACAAAAAAAGCACAATCTAAGGCCCAGAGTTTAGTAGAAATCAAAGGGACTCCCAGATACCGCACTGGAAGAATCCCTACTTGGAAGCCCAGAACATGGCGCAGCTGGTCCTGAAAGGTAGGAGAGATACCAGATGAGAAGAAATGACTTTTAGCAGGATTCGGGATTAAACCTGATAAACCACTGAACTACCTGAGACAATCCTTGATCAAGGAAACCGAGGAGGCATCCGCTTTACAGAAAATCATAAGGTCATCCGCAAAGCAAAGATGAGTGAGATGGTTCTTAGAACACCGCCCATGGAATTTGAAATCCTGATTAAGAGCCATTTTATGAAGTAAGCCTAACAGAACTTCCATAGCCAAGACAAAGAGATAAGGAGACATTGGATCACCTTGTCGCAACCCGCGACCCCCAGAGAAAAAACCATGCAACTCCCCATTAATAGACACAGAAAACCTAGTAGAAGTCATACACTCCTGAATCCAACCCACCATCCTCTCTGGAAAACCAACAATCCGCAGAACCTCAACCAAAAAGTCCCAACAAATAGTGTCATAAGCTTTCATCAAGTCAATCTTAAGAGCACATCTCGGGGAACCACCAGACCGATGATAATTCCGAACCAATTCCTGACACAAAAGAATATTGTCGCTGATACGCCTACCCGCAACAAAAGCATATTGATTATGACTAATCACTGAATGAAGGATAACCTTGATCCTATTAGCAATAAGCTTAGCAATACACTTGTAAATAGTGTTGCAACAAGAAATAGGCCGATAATCCATAACCTGAGAAGGGTTGGGAATCTTAGGAATCAGAGCAATAGAAGTAGCATTAACCTGCCTCAAGAGACGCCCAGAGGAAAAGAAAGAGTGAATAACACAAAGAACATCATCCCCCACAACACTCTAAGACTTCTTAAAGAAACCCGAATTAAAACCATCTGGGTCTGGAGCTTTATTCTCCTTCAATGCGAACAAGACAGCCTTAATCTCCTCATCAGAAACCTCTCGGGCAAGAGATTCACTCTGCTCAGCTGTCACATGCCTAGTAATTGCATATCTAAGGGCAACCCTATCAATATCCTGCTGACTATGCTGAGGGCCCAAAAGGGTCTAAAAAAAATATACAATCTCATCTCTAACCAAAACATCATCCTCCACACGGGTCCCATCCTCCTTAGTGATAGAAGTAATCTTGCTATGGCCGTGAAAACTCTTCATAGCAGTAAAGAAGAATTTAGTATTCTGATCCCTGAGATTTAGCCATTGAACACGAGATTTCTGTCTATTGAAGCCTTCCTCAGCACGACACATGTCACCATACCGTAACGAAAGACTAGCTTCTTCAGCTAACATAGCGGGGTCACTGGGGCACTCCTGTAAATCACACTACACTCTATCCAACTCCCTCCTAATCTCCAAAACCTTACTCGGAATCTGAGAGAAATGCTCGATATTAAACTTCTACAAGGCCATCTTAACACTCTTCAGCTTACAATATAAATGGAACATCGGAGTACCATGAACATCAATGTCCCAAGCCCTAGCCACAACTGAGAGAAAATCAGGATGATTCGCCCAAAAATCAAAGAATTTGAAGGGAATTTCGTCTTAGGGAGCTCTACAAGTTTAACCACAATAGAGAATGATTGAAAATCCGAGGGGGAAGAAAGCGGGCAGCATAACCCGGGAAGAGACACTCCAAAGACGAATTAGTGAGAACACGGTCCAACTTATGCCAAATAAGGGACTGAATTTGCTTATTGAACCAAGTAAACTGGCAACCAGAGAACTGAAGATCATCCAATCCAGTCTGACCCAAACAGCAGCCCAAATCATCTTTCCAAGCCGGCCATGCCACAGAGCCACCACAATTCTCAAACGGAGAGCGAATAACATTGAAGTCTCCCAAAACAAGCCACGAAGAGTCATAAAAAACACTACCACTAGAAACCAAGTCGGCCCAAAGCTCCTGACGCTTCTCGTAGTCACACTCACCATAAACCACCGAAACTACACAAGTCCACAACCCAGAAATATGAGGCACACTACAATGAATAACTTGAGATGAAGAGCGAATAATGCTAACATCAATGTCACTAGGGTTCCAACACACCCAAATACGGCCATACGGAAGAAAATCAGAGTGGCAAAAAAAAAGTGGCAAAAAAACTTCCATGAATGATTAATCGCACGAGAGACATTCACAAAATTAACCTCTTTACCTTAATTTCAACTAAACCACACAAAGAAAGCTTCTCATCACGAAGAAACCTCATAACTTCAGCTTGTTTAATTGGGTCATTGAGACCCTGAATGTTCCAACAACTAAAAATCATTAAAACAGAGAAGAATAGAGCCAAACCCAAACAAATCAGTGCCGTCGACCCCCTGTCGGGGACTGTCGTTTCTGACTCCTCTTTCCACCAGAACCCTTTCTAGATTTATTACCAAAACCAATTTCCTGATCTCCTAAGAATCAATGACCTTATTAGCCAAACTGTTATCATTGGGCGTGGGCGAATCATAAGTTCCATAAGGCGGAGACTCAGCTAAAACAGACTTAGGAAGATCCTCGACAAGAAGAGAAAAAGCATGGGAACATTCACCTTCCTCCTTACCCTCTGCCTCCGTAATAACTGCCTCAGACGAAACCACAGACATAGGAGGAGTAACCAAAGCCGATTCCAACCTATTGGAAGAGCACTCACCCAAAACAAGAACCCTGTTAGTGGGAACATCCTGTATCACATCACCGCTCGAGCTAACAGGAGTGGTCACAGTCACACCCTTGCCTTTCTTTTTCTTAGAGACCGGAATCCAGACACCCTCATTTACCTCAGTAGTGTCAGCCGTAATAATTTTATCCATAGAAGGAATAGATGGCTTGGGAATCCAGGACTGAGAGGGTTTGCTAACCTCCTTACTAGGAGCCTTTTTAGGGCAGGAATTCACCGAATGGCCAAAAACCTCACAAGTAGTACATTTCACAGGAACCCATTCAAACTCAACCCTAATAGGTACCCTAGTACCATCAGGATATTGGAAAACAATCTCTTCGACAAGGGGGTTTCAGGCATCAATCTCAACACAAACTCGAGCGAAACTAAGCTGTTTCCCAAAAAGTGTAATATTGTCAGCATTGAGAGGTCTCCCAACTACACTAGCCACACAACTAATCCATTTAGCCGTCCATAAGTCAAAAGGCAGATGAAAGAGTCTAACCCAGACCGGAACCTTGAACATGTCCTCCTTGGTCAAAGATAAGCCAGGTTGCCAAAGTTTGAGAACCAACGGTCTATTAGCCATATGCCAAGGGGCTCCGTCCAACACCGCACTAGCTTCTTTAAGGCTATCAAATCTAAACAAGAAGAAGCTGTTATCAGAGGTAATAACCTCTAGCAAACCAAGCCTCCCCCATAACTTGTGTGCAATAGAGTTGACAGTTTGAAAAGGAAGTCTTTTACCCATAAAGTAACCAACCAAAGTACTCAGCCAATACACACTACCCTTTTCAATAACCTCAGCAGGAGGGCACACTACAACCTTACCATCAATAACACTAGGTTGAACATAGTGCAGTGCTGTGGAAAAACAAGCCGAGTCAAGTGAATCAACTACTTTAGGTCCATTCAGTGCAGAAGCATAACTCTTAGGACAAGCAGAAGCACTGACCCTCAAAGCTACTGGAGGAGACGAAACAATATGACCAAAAGCATTAGATTGAACATTCACACAAGCACTATCTGCCTTAGCAAACCCAGAGGCACTAGCACCACCAACTAAAGAACTCAAACTCGCAGCCAGTGGAACAAGCCCAGAATCAAAACCAGAAGGCGAGACTAAGCCACCACCACGCCTTAGATAAGTCGATTGCATGAAATAAGGGGAACCCTCCCTTAAGCAATTTTTGGTCAAAGCCAAGCTTTCAAGATGAAGCTAATTTCGAAATTGATGATTAATTTCATTAAGAAAGAAATGTTACAATATATAGTACAATGAAGGAAACCCTAATAGGTGTGAAAATACCATAACACCCTAACTTACTAACTAATGGCTATTTAAAGGCTATGCCCTTAATAGTCATTTAACAACCTAGACAACTTTCCAAGAAAGTCAAAAGTAATAGAAACTCAATCAATAACTTTGCCAAAAAAGTCAATAAAGGAAAAACAACAAAATCACAAAAATCCAACAAAGATGCCTAATAAGTCAACAAATGTGGAAAACTTTTCCCAAAATGTCTAAAGTTGTCTCCTTGCACCAAAAGCTCCTAAATTTCGTGGCCTTCATGTAACAAGGCCCAAATTATGTGTCTCAAGCCCATTAAGTCTTGTCTTGGCCGAATTTTTGGTGTCGGACTTGATTCAGCTTGATTCGTCAAAACTGCTTCTATATTGGGCTTGCGTCATTCTCATCTATTTCAATCCGGTTCTTTAGATTTGAATGTTGTCTCGGACTTGAAGATTGAATACAAATTAACCCACAATAAGCCCAATTGAACTCTGTCATCGAGGACCCTCTGGTGGGTACCCTGGATCATATCAAGAAGTGTGGGATTCACTCATAGAATATTAAATCTCTAAACACTTTAGAAAATTATTTTGTCACACACAATGTTTTTCCTTTTTGTTTTTCCATTTTTTCTTTCTTCACTTGAGAGAAAAATAAGAACAATGGAGGTTAATGTTTAGGGAATGAGATTATCCTAAAAAGAAAAACATATTTTTCTTTTATAACTAGGGTTTTGAGTTATCAAGTTTGCAACCAAATTATAAAAAATAACCCCAAAATCCTCTGCATTATTCGACCAGCCCTAGGGAAAATATAACACCAAAATTTTGATGATTAATGTAATCATATTAACATTTAACATGTTACATAATAAAATAATGTAACTACCACTTTAGTAATGAAGAGTTTCAAAATCAAATTTTAAATTTATTTATAGACATTGCATTTTTGGATGAACCCGATGATGAGCCTCGTATGGAGGTACTAACTGAAAAGTTTCGGAAGTTGCAAAAAACGAATGCCGGAAGAAAGGAAAACCTCCAAAATTAGCCCCTCATCGGATTCAGACTCACTAGCCAGCCTCAGATTCGCTCAGTCAGCTTCTACTTCAAACCTTATCCTCGGACCCACCATGCAGCCCATGCAATCGGCCCATACAATCCATGCGGCCCAAAACCCCATGTACGCCAAATCCCCTAATCAAATCACTTGCCAAACTTAACAAAGATTTGAAATCCACTTCTTGCCAAATATGCAAGATCCTAGACCCAAACTAGAAATGATTCTCACTTCCTAATATAAGTGATTTGAGTTTCCCTTATAAATCCCTTAAGCACCTTATATGGAAAGTGAGATCTTGATACAAAAGGGAAGAGAGAGGCTGCCATAGAGAAGTGGCGGCAACTTGAAGAAAAAAAAATAAAGAAAACCATAGGAGGCAGTAACTATAAAAGAAAGGAAGATGACCGGCCAAAAGTGGGGAATGGGGACAAAAAAACAAAAAAAAAGAAAAGAAAGGGAATAGAAGAGAACCGAAAAAAGTGAGAGGAAAAAAAGAGGGCAACCATCACCCCCACCATTCTCATCGTCCACCAGCGACAGCATTGAAGAAGGCAGACCTGGACGTGAAAGCCGTGAACCAGTGAGCAGAGACCCAACGTGAACCAGACGTGGGAAGAAGGCAGACCGAGACGTGCATACCTAGACGTGAAACCAGCGACATCAGCGTGAGAGGAACCAGAATAGCGAATCAGCAGTGTGAAGCAGAAAGCAAAGACAGACGTGAAACCAGCGGCATCAGCATGAGAGGAACCAGAATGTGAGGCAAGAACGCGAAGAAGAACCAGAAACAGTGAACTAGCAATAACCATAAAACAGAAACTAAAAAACCCTAAATGTGAGAATGAGCAGAAACCGAGTGAGGAGGAGAACCGAACAAAACCTTAAAACCAAGCTTCGATCCTTCCGACGACGGCCTAACGCACTTCCGAGAAAGCAACTTAAAAGGTAAGACCTGAGGGCACCCTTACCACATTTATTTTTATAGTTCCGGATGTTGCATGCATGGCTGGATGTGAAATACGTCCAGCAGGTATGCGAAGCCCTACATCAAAAATGGCCAAATCTCTGGTCACATTTCTTCTTCGTCATTTTGTTATTTATCTTTTTTTTTTATCTATTTATTCATTTTTATCATTATTTTATTATTTCGCCTTTATTTTGTTTATGTTTGTTCATGTTGATGATCATACCAGTATATGCATTATTATATTATTTAGTGTATATTTTTTTATGTTCGTTTACATTGCATTGATGATTATGTGTATTATTATCCCTTGCGGTATATCGGATGGAAACCAATACATAAATTTCATAGACGAATCCGAATGGACGGTAGTGTGGTCTGTACTTGGGATACAACTTCACATGCTACTAGGGAAATACTCATATATGTATTTTTACCTATTTAGTTATTCATTTTGCATTATGCGTGTGTGATTAATTATTTGCATTGCATTATACTTTTCCTCTTCTTTATATTTTACATCATTTATATTAATTTATTTCATTAATCAGTCGTCTTATATTATGCATGAGTGATTTAATTACATCTTTGTGTGGAGCCATATTATTTCTATTAATATTTATGGGTGTGCAAATTTGTGTTTATTTGAATTACCTTGCATGAACTACATAAGACTTGACTATACCATTGTGTGAACCTGTACATTATACTGGCATAAGTAAGGGACCATTCTGAACCTAACGATTTGAGGTTTTCCCTTGCGAGGGGTGAGTGCGGCCTTAAATCTTTCCCAGTTCACACTAGGTGGCGACTCATTCAATCTCCAGTTTAGTCCCCCACGGGCTAATCCGTACTTTCTACGGGCTGCGAGCCCAACAGTGTCGTGGTCGCCGAACATCATAGGCATAGCGGTAAATCCCGCTTCGCTCCTACAGATGGCGACTCCACTGGGGATAGAGAATTGGCCCCGAAACAATGCCTTGTATTGTCTGTGACTTTGGATTTGGTTATCCAAGTCTCATATATTTTGCATACTCTTCTTACCCCCGATGGCGTCATGTATCGTGAAGTCGCTTTCACTCAAGGCGGCGGATCGTTATGTGATGATAACCATCACTCACTGGCACGTACCCTAGGGTATAAAAAAGGCGTGCTATAAAAAAGGCGTGCTCACTTGGTCGTTCAAACCCTTGAGAGGGGAGACCTAGTTGTGTACAACCCTTCGCCGATGAGAGCCTTGTCCATACCATTGTAAGCGCCCACATATGAACCATAGTTATGTGTCCTATAGAAGCTACCCCTCATTCTTGTGTTTGGGCCAATTATCATTTGGATCCATTTGGGCTTCTTATCATATGATATGAACTTGTTGGGCCACTTAAATCGGGATGAGTTTGTATCTTTTGATAACTAGGCCAAAAATTTTCAAAGTGACGATGAGCCACCTTGTGTTTGGGCCCCTTATCATTTGAAGTTATTTAGCCACCTTATCGCAAAAGTGTAAACTTGTTGGGCCTTTTCAACTGGGACAAGTTTACACCTCGCGATAATCTGATTGAATGCTTTAAAATGATAACGGGCCAACTTGTATGAAAACCTTGATGGGCTTAGAAGGTCCAAATATGATCTGAATATGCCAGATGCATGAGTCCGATATCCGTACTGGCTTTCATCCAGGAAGGGTACGCCTTGTTATGGCATATTTGTATACTTTTGGATATCTCTAAGTCCGTCTCCGCCACAACCGTGATTACCGAGGGCCCAATTCATCGTTTCTAGACAATGGCATGATCCCCATAATAGGCTTAGTCAATCTTATAAATGGGCGGTCTTTGTCTTTTACTGATGAAGAGGGACTGAGGTAGCCAAGGTTCACCCATGTAGCATAGGAGATAATGATTTTGTGTACCCCACATTGGTGCATAAAATGAGTCATACCTAGGGCAGAAATGGACTTACCACAGGTGTGGGAGGAATAAGGTCGGAAGTGTATATGCTATTTTGATAACCACATGCATCTCATACATCTCATGCATCGCATGCATACACGCATCATGCTGACCCATTATCTTAAAAGCCATCATAGATATCCGTTGGGTTAGAAAAGAAGGAAGACTTGTCAAGAAGAGGTTAGCAAGCATGGATGCGTAAGGCAGCGAAGGTTCCCGCATGGATCAATTGGAGACCAACATCACCAAAATTACCGAACAAGTACAAGCTTTGACCAACACTATGGCCAATCTGACAGTACCCCGCACAGTGGGAATAGAAAACAACGAGGATGAAAGGCGTGAGGAGCCCCCGAATAGGGTGAACGAAGAAATCCCTATTTTGATGATGACCTGGCTGAGTATGTCGCGGGAAGGATAGCCGGGCCTCAGGCAGAGTTACAGAAACTCAGAGAACAAGTAGAGTCAGTTACCCGCAAGATGAAGGAAAACATGAAGATTAGGGGTGGCAATTTGGGTCAGGATTCGTTTATTCGTTCGATTCGATTCGCTTTAAAGCGAATACGGGTTTGGAAAAATGGATTCGTTTAATAAATGGGTCAATTCGATTCGATTTATTTATTAAACGAATCGAATCCGAATTTGAGTTCATCAATTGGTTTATTCGTTTAGGATTCGTTTATTAAACGAATCATAAACGAATCGAATCCGAATCAAATTCGTTTAAGACCCATTTACTTTTATTACAAATTTACCCTTAAATATTCGAATATGTGTTTAACTGCACGAAGGATATTTTAGTAATTATATGTGTTTAACCTAAAAATCTAAACCTAGACTTCATAAAACAGTTTTCCCACTTCCCAGCCGCCTCTCTCAAGTCTAGCCTCATTTTCCAAATCTTGAATCCATCTATCTGGAAGAATTCGCTTGAGCTCTAATACACAATAATTACAGCCACCCATTTCAGTTGGAGGGCATGCAATACTTCCATTTTCATTAGCATCCACCAAACTAATGGCTCAACATGATTATCAAGAGTTCGAGTAAGGCATAATTCCGGCAGAGGATCCCCACCATGAACATAGCCTCTGTTGATGTATTGAAACTTCAGTTCAGCACGGTCTGAAAGTCTTCCCTCACGAATCTCTTTACAACAAGTGAGACAGAGTTCAAATGAACACTTTGGGCAGCTTCGATGAAGATCAATGATTGAAGTTGCACAATGGTTGCTGCTTAAAGACCAAAAATATAACCAGTAAGATCTTCGAGAATAATACAACCAATTGAATACAAATAGTAACGAATCGGATGCGAATAGTAAACGAATCAGATGCAAATAGTAAACGAATCAGATACGAATAGTAAACGAATAATAAATTCGATTCGATTCGTTTGATTTATATAAACGAATAAACGAATCGAATACGAATATTCATTTATTAAATGAATTGAATCCGAATCCTAATATCAGGATTCGTTTAATAAACAAATCGAATTCGAATTTAGTGCATTACGATTCGATTCGTTTAGAATTCATCACGAATTCGATTCGTTGATTCGTTTTGCCACCCCTAATGAAGATCTATTAGACTATGATGTGATGACTTTCGAAGAACAGCTGCCTCCCTAGTTTAAGATGTTTGACTTGGATAAGTTCAACGGAAACGGAAATTCTAGGGTCCATCTCCGACAATATATTTCAGTGATGAGTTCAGTGGGTTTGTCGAAGCGCTAGGTGCAGAAGATGTTCGAGATGTAACTGGAAGGGGCACCCGTAGTATGGTATCATGGCCTGGAGGGAAAGGTCAGGGATGACTGGAGGGCATTAGCGGAGGCCTTCCTGAACCAATATGTCACGGACATGGAGATAGACTTGTCGCTCCGTGACCTAGAAAACACCAAACAGAGGCTAGAAGAGACCTTCAAAGATTATGTGGATCGCTGGAGAAGCCAGCTCTTGAAGATGCAGACACGGCCCTCGGAGAAGGTCCAGATTAAGATGATCATTAAGGGCACCAAGCCCTCCATTTATAACAAGCTGTGGAGGATGACCTCCATGATTAGCGACTTTCAACAGTTAAGAGAAACTATCCTGGATATCGAGGAAGAGGAAGCTGAGAACAAAAAGTTTTACGACCAGAATAGAAAGACCATTGGGGGGCCTTTAGGGACCAAGCTCGCTCCTACTAAGGTCGCCAACATCAGAACAAGCGATTCTCTAATTTTGGTAGACCTTTGTCAAAGGTGTTTGAAAAGCTGAAGAGGCAAGGACTCATAAAACCCTTAGAACCTAAACCACTTCCAAACCCTGTGCCACGCCACCTCGACCTAAACCTATACTGTCACTTCCATCAGCAAAAAGGCCACGAAACTGACAACTACACCCGCATTAGGCATGATATCCAAGACCTCATTGACACCCATAAGATATCCGACCTGGAAAAAGAACAACCAATACACACGGAAACCCTCTACCCAACTACCACTCTGTTCCACCACCCACTTACATGATCAACGGATGAAGGAACAGATGGAGCCATACGGTCAACAGATCTGACGGCCAACCGACCCCCACAGAATGACGGGGGCCCAAAATCGGTCCCAAAACAGGCAGGTTAGGAACCGGCATACTAGAGCACCGGGGAAAGAGAAGAAGGAAAGAGGAAATTTCGGTCAAGGTCAAAGGTTATAGGAGGAAAGGCGAAGGGATAAACAAAGTGCAGGTTAAAAAGCGAATGGGTAAAAGCAAGGTATACGAAGACAAGAGGTATACGAATAGGAAAAAAAGGGAACAGTTAAGGGGTAAAAGGATAGAGGGTCACGGCGAACAGAGGAGGGAGTCGCCGTAGGGGAGAGGGAGTTGAGAGCCAATAAAGTATTTGTGTTGACCCTTGGAAAGTTTTATGGGGTAAGTTAGGAACAAAACTTTTGTATTCTACTACTTGTCATCCCCAAACTGATGGACAGACTGAAGTGGTTAATAGGACTTTGACTCAGTTATTACGTACTATTGTCTCTAAGAACTTGAAAACTTGGGAGGATTGTTTGCCTTTTGTTGAATTTGCATATAATCGTAGCATTCAATCTTCCACATCTTATTCACCATTTGAAATTGTTTATGATTTTCAACCACTAACTCCATTAGATTTGTTACCATTGCCTGTTGATGAGCATGCAGGGTTAGATGGAAAAAAGAAAGCTGATTTGGTGAAACACATACATGAGAAAGCAAGAGAGCACATACAACGAAAGAATGAACAATATGCTTCTCATGTCAATAAGGGAAGAAAACGTGTATGAGAAAGCAAGAGAGCACATACAACGAAAGAATGAACAATATGCTTCTCATGTCAATAAGGGAAGAAAACGTGTGGTATTTCAACCTGGAGATTGGGTTTGGGTACACATGCGAAAGGAAAGATTTCCTGAACAGCGTAAATCCAAGCTACAACCGAGAGGGGATGGTCCATTTCAAGTCTTGGAACGGATTAATGACAATGCATACAAGCTGGATTTACAAGGTGAGCATAATGTGTCTGCGACATTTAATGTTTCTAACTTAACTCTTTTTTATGCAGGTACAGATTCGAGGTCGAATCCTTTTCAAGAGGGAGGGAATGACATGAATCCAACAACTCAAGGAACTTAGATCCTTTGCAATTGCCAACAGGTCCAATCACACGCCAAAGAGCTAAGAAGATCAGAGATGCAATGGCGGGGCTAGCGCAGAATGCCATGGTCGAGTGTGACAGACAACTTCGGGGCATATTGGCGTCACATGAGGGCTTTAATGGAATGGGTCCAAAGCTATTTCACTTGACCCAAGTCATACCAGAGTAACGCACCAGCAATCTTGAAGTCGAGTATATTTTTAACGGATCAAGCCGATTCAAGCCCGACACTAAATATTCGGCCAACACAAGACTTATTGGACTTTATGACACATCATTATGCCTTTATACATGGAAGCCACGAATTTGGAGGACTTTTGGTGCAAGGAAACAACTTTAGACAAATTTGGAAAAGTTTTCCACATTTGTTGACTTTTATGATTTTGTGTTTTTACTTTAGACTTTTTTGGCAAAGTTATTTATTAAGTCTTTGTTTGTTATTGATTAAGTCTTTGTTTCTTTTGACTTTGTGTTTGTGTTTGTTATTAAATGTCTATTAAGGGTGACATGATCCAGGCCGACAAGAAATCAAATGACACATTACAAGTACCAGAAAGGCCAATTACGAGGCAGAGGACCAAAAGACTCAGAGAAGCTATGGCGGGATTAGTTCAGAGTTTTATGGTCGACTGCAACAAACAAATAGAGATGCATTTGGGTTTCGATGGAAAGGGCCCAAAACCATTTCACTTGGCCCAAATCAGTTTAGAATAAAGCTTCCTAGGCATTTGAAGACTTAAAGACTTGATATTTGTGTAATTTCGTTTTTAGGGGCATTGTTGTCTTTATGCCTTTAGGGTTTCTTTTGTATCACTATTTAAGCTTTCTTTCTTTTTCATTTGGGAACAAGCAACGAAATTTATAAAAAACTAAAAAGCTTAAAGCTTTGGCTATGGCCGAATCCTTGTAAGGGAGGGATTCCCCTTTTCAAGTTTGAATCGACTTATCTAAGTTTTGGAAAACTTAGTGGCGTCTCCATTGCTAGCAAAACACTACAAGGATTCATCTTAAAGGTTCTCAAGGGCAAGTTCTTTGTGGCCTTGGAAGGGTTTTGTTTCTACAAAATCATATTCGTGGTTCTTGGGGTTCTATCCGCTGCGAGGGGTTTGCTTGGCCTAATCCTCCAAGTGAGTTCCGCGTCATAATGACATGAGTCCAACCACACCAGAGACATTACAGGATGTAGCTAACAACTTGGAGGAACTCATGCAGTTGCCAACATGTCCAATCACATGCCAAAGAGCAAAGAAGATCAGAGAGGCCTTTGCGGGACTAGCTCAGAGCTATGTGACCAGTTGCAGCAACCAAGTCAAGTGCACACCAGAGACACATATGGGCATAACCAGAGAGGTCCCCAAGCTATTTCATTTGACCCATATCAGCTCAGACTGAAGCATAGGAGAGCAGCTTCAGCACCAGCACCATTTTAACCCAATTTGACCTATTTTGGGACTATGTTCAATTCGGCCAAATGGGGGCTTTTTTGTCATTTGTGCTCGACATGTTGACTTTATTTATGATGTAATTAGCATGGTTGACTATGCCATTAGGCTTAATTATGCTTAGATCTCTACTTAGCCGAAAGCACGTCAATTTTCTGTAGCATGTAAGTACCTCAATTAGCTTAAGTGAGATTAGCTTCTAATCTTTGTTTTAAGTCTATTTAGGTGCAAAAGGACCTTAATGGTCGTGGTTAAGGTGCTTGACGTAGGGCTTTTGGTAATTTTAGCTCTAGGGTCATTTTAGTCTTTTTACTCTCTTGTAACCCTTATTACATGACTCTTATTTGTATTTTGGAGACAACCAACGTAATATACAACATTTGAAAGAGAGAAAAGCTTGAGCTTTCCAAGGCTATGGCCGAAACCTTGTTGAGGGAGGGATTCCCCTTTTCAAGTTCAAATTGACTTATCAAAGCTTGGCAACTTAGTGGCGTCTCCATTGCTAGAAAAATACAATCTGATTTCATTCTTGTGGTTATCATGGATGTGAGTTTCATGGTGATTAGGGGCTGATCTTGGTTGGGTTTTGTTCCTACAAAATCAGTATTCAAAGTTCTTGGGGTTTTGAGAAAGATTTGCTTGGTTTCCAACCCAAGTGAGTTTCTTGTCATTTGGTATCAGAGCTTAGGGTTCTGAGGTCTGATTTCCTATCCTTTGTGTTGTTTAATCTTGTATTCATCTTTTTTTTTTTTTTTGTTGATTTCGGCCATTAAGGAATTTGTCCTCAAGTTTCAGCCATTGGTGTTCTTGTGTGTTCTTTGTTGTTTCTTGCTGATTCTTGTTGATTTGTGATCAAATTAGATTGAATAACATTCTGCCCTTGAGTGTTTTTGATTGATCATGAGTATTTCTTTGAGTTAATCTTTGGCTACATAGGTAAAAATTGGGGCTTTTGTTTTCTTTGCTTGAATCAAGTGTTTAGTTGTTAATTCTATGTTACCAGGACGTGTTTAACATTGTTATTAAGTTATTAGTTTCAAAAATCAAAAAAAAAATGAATCAGACCAGATTCGACCTAGTGAGATTTATTGATATATCTTGTCTTGCTATTGTTGAATACATGCAATTAGTGTTGTTTCCATAGGTATTATTCATATCAACTTTGCAAAAAATAAGAATTGACATCATTCATCTTGGTATTTACGTGAGCTTACTTGTTTGCATTCTTGTGAAGTTAGCACAATCTTGTGAGTTTGAGTGAAAAGAAAGAAAGATTGAGTGCATTATTGATGAATGTGAATGTGTAATTGATGGAACAAATCTGGATGCACCAAATTTGGTGATTGGAGTGAGTTGTATCATTGTTATCTTGCTGATTTGTGTTGTTAATGTTGAAGAATCAAGTGAAGCAAGGTTGAGTGCAACAAATTTGCACTAAATTCGTGTGTATCCAAGCAAGTATCACTTGCCACCTCCTGAAATATTGTTATTATAAGTGAAGAGGCAAGAAATTCATCATTAGCTTGACATGGGAACTTGTGTGTAATCATTTGTTTTTAAGGTGCTTGAAGAGGCAAGTAGCTGCATCACCTAGTTGCTTGCAAAAACTATTTACTTAGCTTATAATTTGACTTGGATGAATTGGAAATTGAGTTAGTTACATTGTAACTAGATCATTTATACTCATTTGCAAGTTGAAAGGTAGACATTACCACATTGCTGAATTGATTATATGAGTTACATTGTCATTTGAGTTGTATTTAGATGTATTGCAAGTGCTAAGGATATAACTTTAAAACTACCGAATGTGGTAATCTTGTTATTTGCATTGTATTTCATTTGCTTTGTATACACTTTGAGTGTGAGAGACAAAAGAAAAGAGTGAAAAAAAAGAGTTAAAAAAGGAGGAAAAAAAAGAAAAGAAAAGAGTGAGATAAAAACAATAGTGAGTGGTCATAAGATTGGCTAAGTGTCACATTGAGTGCTTGCTTGTTTGTTTGTGCATTTAGCTAACTCGTCTTTTTTCTTACTCAGTGCATTCTAGCTTAAGTCTCTTTGATTGAGTCTTCGTGATTACTATTCTCATTCGCTTTATTCCACTTGCGCTATATATACATTGTGTTTCTGCTAGCTTGTGGACTACACCTTAGTTGACCATTCTGGGATTGAGTTGATTTGTAATTGAATTGAGGAAGAACTCAATAGTGGTAAAAGGCAGTGATTGTGAGCACAGTATCGGGTAAAAGCCAATAGAGTGCAAACACGAGTGGAGTGATATCATTCGAGTGTAAACACATGAGATTGTGAGGATTTACATATTTGTTTTTCTTTTTATTATTTCTAATCTGTTTATTTAGTGTTGAGATGGCAGGTCCAAGTTTAACCATTGATGATAAGATCGAGGTTTTGGATACTTTCAAAAGTGATATCCAAGATATTATGAGTGGTTATAGAAGATCTTATGAGAAATGGAAAAAGACTTGGAAGGTAACTATATATGCAGTGAATGAAGAGGGTACTCAACAACCAAAAGCTATTGAAGTTGTGTGTAATGAAGTGAGAAGCACTTGTGATGTTGAGTACATAGCGAATGAAAACACTTGTGAGGCCTTGAATGTTGTGAATTGTGTTATAAGTGACATGGTGAGTGAAAATGCTTGTGAGACCGTGAGCATTGAGGGAGTAAACACTTGTGAGGTAGTGTGCTTTGAGGTTGAAAAACATAATGAAGCTGAGCAGGTGTGTGAGGAGGTCTTTGCAAGTATGGTTGAGATAGTGGCCATGAGTGATGATGAAGCTGTGAGAGCTTGTGAAAAGAAAGTAGATGTGGTAGTGAAGTTTTTCCATAACATTTTCTCTATTGTTTATGCTTTTTCATCGCAGGTACAAGTGGTCAAGTATGATTCTTTTATATTTCAATATCATCGTCCAATTGATTTTGTCATAACTATCTATGATCCGGGTTCGGATTCGAGGACGAATCCATTTCAAGAGAGGGAGAATGACATGATCCAAGGGACAACATTTGACATGAATGCAGTCGCCCAAGGAACATTAAAGCCTTTGCAATTTCCAACGGGCCCAATCACACGCCAAAGAGCTAAGAAGATCACAGACGTAATAGCGGGGCCAGAGTTTGCATATAATAGATGCATTCATCCTTCTAATTTTTACTTGCCTTATGAGATTGATTATGATTCTAATTCTTTAACTCCTATGGATTTATTATCTTTGATTGTTATTAAGCTTGGGAGTATGAATGATAAGGGAAAGGCAGAGTTGGTGAGAATAGTAGGTTTCCAACGCATTGTGTTTGACCCCGGCAATTGGGTGTGGCTTTATATGCAAGAGGAAAAGATCCAAGCTACAATCGATAGGATATTGACCTTTTCAAGTCTTGGAAAGGATCAATGACAATGCATATAAGCTGGATTTGCAAGGTAAGTACAACGTATCTGCTACTTTTAATGTTTCTGACTTAACTCATTTTGATGCAGGTTCAGATTCGAGGTCGAATCCTTTTCAACGCGTCAGAATGACATGAGTCCAACCACACCAGAGACATTACAGGATGCAACTAACAATTTGGAGGAACTCATGCGGTTGCCAACATGTCCAATCACATGCCAAAGAGCAAAGAAGATCAGAGAGGCCTTTGCGGGACTAGCTCAGAGCTATGTGACCAGTTGCAGCAACCAAGTCAAGTGCACACCAGAGACACATATGGGCATAACCAGAGAGGTCCCCAAGCTATTTCATTTGACCCATATCAGCTCAGACTGAAGCATAGGAGAGCAGCTTCAGCACCAGCACCATTTTGACCCGATTTGACCTATTTTGGGACTATGTTCAATTCGGCCAAATGGGGGCTTTTTTTTCATTTGTGCTCGACATGTTGACTTTATTTATGATGTAATTAGCATGGTTGACTATGCCATTAGGCTTAATTATGCTTAGATCTCTACTTAGCCGGAAGCACGTCAATTTACTGTAACATGTAAGTACCTCAATTAGCTTAAGTGAGATTAGCTTCTAATCTTTGTTTTAAGTCTATTTAGGTGCAAAAGGACCTTAATGGTCGTGGTTGAGGTGCTTGACTTAGGGCTTTTGGTAATTTTAGCTCTAGGGTCATTTTAGTCTTTTTACTCTCTTGTAACCCTTATTACATGACTCTTCTTTGTATTTTGGAGACAACCAACGTAATATACAACATTTGAAAGAGAGAAAAGCTTGAGCTTTCCAAGGCTATGGCCGAAACCTTGTTGAGGGAGGGTCCCTTTTCAAGTTCAAATTGACTTATCTAAGCTTGGCAACTTAGTGGCGTCTCCATTGCTAGAAGAATAAAATCTGATTTCATTCTTGTGGTTATCATGGATGTGAGTTTCATGGTGGTTAGGGGCTGATCTTGGTTGGGTTTTGTTCGTACAAAATCAGTATTCAAAGTTCTTGGGGTTTTGAGAAAGATTTGCTTGGTTTCCAACCCAAGTGAGTTTCTTGTCACAGAATGCCAAAATGATAAGAGAAACTATGTCAAGATTAGCTCATAATGACAAGTTTAGTTTATCTTGGCAATTTTAGAGACAAAATGCTCTCAACTTTACCCTCAACTTTTCTATATTTTCTCTTCTTTCTTCTTGATCACTTCTAATCTTTTGGTGATTAAGATTTAGTTTCTTTGTTTTCTTCATTTTAGATCATTTTTTCCATTTTGATAGTTTATCTTGTTCCTTATGGCAAGATCGTGTTCAGTTGATGCTTTTGTTCATGATTAAGCCAAGTTGAATAGTGGTGAATGAGGTGTTTTTTGGGATAAAAGTAAGTATATTAACCAAAATGTATAAAAGCAAAGGGCCATACCCCAGACAGCTAGAGAGGACAGGCCCTCCTAGCAGAAAAGCCAAAAGGCTAGAAACAAAACAAGACCATCAGAAGATGTCATCGGGCATATGCTAAGAGAGGTGAAGCCATTTATTATCATAAGATGGTTTCACCCTCCGCAATAAACTAGCACGATTCCGGACAGAAAACACAATGTCATTTAGCAGAACACTAAAGGGGCGATGAGGCATATCATGTGTACGGGCGTTCCTCTCCCTCCAGATGTAGTAAACTGAAGCTGCAAATGAAAGCTGAACAAGAAGATGACATAATGAGCCGTCGGTGTACTGATACATCCATTCAACAGTCTGCATCCAAACCCGAGAACTCCACTCTAACCCACATATGGCTAACAACATCGTCCATACCCGCGAAGAGTATGAGCATTGGAAGAAAAGGTGATCAACATCCTCCCCCGAACAACCACATATGACACATCTCGAGCAAGCAGAAATACCAAAACTCATCAGTCGATCCCGAGTACAAAGGCCACCATGGATAGTCAACCAGAGCAGAAAGGAATGGTGTGGAATAGCCTTACGAAACTAAACTACATGATACCAATGCACTAAAGTGCCCCTCGTCCTCATAGCATTCCAAGCACTACTCACTGAAAACATCACTCTACCATCAACCTCCCAAACCAACTCATCCTCCCTCAAACTAGAAGGATCCGATGGAAAAGACCGATCCAACTTAATAAGGGCGGCAGATCTAGCCAGAGGCCAACACTAAGAAGTGTCCGAGATAATAGTAGCTATTGTAGCCATCATATCCAAGCCAGAGTCATAAATGACTCTCTCACCCAAAGTATCCACAATCGGACCCAACGGATGCCAGTTAGCAAACCACAGCCGAGCTTTCTCACCTTCCTAATCCTAAATCTCATCCTCCAACGAGCCCAAGATCGAAGATCCAAAATCTTCTGCCAGCTCCACGAACAATCTCTAGGACACGACACCTCCCAAAAGCTATGCCTACGCAACATGTAAGATGGAACCCAATTCGACCAAGAGGAGACCTGACCAGAGCAAAGAAACCACAAATGCTTAACAATGGCTACTCTTTTCCAAGTTTCCAAACTCTTAAACCTCAAACCTCTTCTACCAAAGGTAAACAAACTATGCACCAAGCCACCTTCGCCCCTAAGGAAGTAAGCTCGCTACCATTCCATTGGAAAGATCTAAGAGTCGTCTCCACCTTCCTAATAACAAACTTAGGAAGAATGAACAAGGAGGACTAATAAACTTGAATGGAGAACAAAATCGCAAACGAAAGAAACCTACTACTCCAACTCTTAGCACGCCCCGGTGAAGGAGGTGTTATTTCGATCAAGGAGAATAATGCTATTGATTCGGCCAAAATAGTTGGTGATAATGAGTATGATTCTTCCAACTTTCATGATGGTAACAATTCTGATTTAGGTGAGTATTTATTGGATTAAAGAGATCTTTTTAAGAAGGATTCTTTAGCAATGGTGGTGGCTAATGTGGTGGATGATGTTTCTCCTTTAGCAAGGGTTGATTGTATGGCTTCTTATAACGGTCGAGCACCCAGTACGTGTTATAATACCCCATTTGGTATCATTGGTGATAATTTGCGTGTTCCTTCTTCTTCATCTCTTTCTTTGCATTGTGGTTATGGTAGATTGGTGGAGGAAATTAGGGACAGGGATGGAGATGTTGGTGGTGACATTAAGGGAACTATTGGGAATTCACATGAGCTTCATATTAGGAATGAGGGAGAATATTTTGCAAATTCAAATACAGTTAATGATAATATTAACTTCCCTTTTACGTTTCCTTCTTCTATAGATTGTAGTGATGGTAGGAATATATTACCTATTAAGGAGACTCGGCTCTGTTAGCAAAAGTGGTGGGACTTTCTTTATCGTATGGTGACCTTAGTCGGGCTGATGAGGGTTTAACTAGACAGAAATCTCGCGTTCAATGGCTTAACCTTGGGGATCAGAATACAAAATTCTTTTTCCATGCTATGATGAATCATCATTGTCGCAGTAAGATTACTTCTGTTCTAAGGAGGATGGGACTCGTTTGGAGGATGATGTTTTGGTGAGGGAGGGGATTGTATCTTTTTACGAGACTCTTTTGGGGCCCCTGCCTTGTTTGCAGGATATTGATAGGGATATTGTTCATTCCGCTATTACTAAGCATGTGTCTGATGAGCAGAGGGAGATTCTTGCCCTGGAGGTTTCTTATGCAGAGATTAAGACTTTCTTTTTTTCTCTGAATGACAATAAGGCTCCTGGTAAAGGAATATTAGATGTCACGTTCAGCAATATGGTAAAGCCTTTTCAAGTGCCAACAAGGCCAATTACACGCCAGAGAGCTAAGAATATGAGAGACGCAATGGTGGGGCTAGCATAAAATGTCATGGTCGAGTGTGACATACAACTCCAAGGCATATTGGCGTCACATGAGGGCTTCTATGGAGTGAGTCCAAAGCTATTCCACTTGACCAAAGCCATACCGGATTAATGCACCAGTAATTCAGAAGTCAAGTACATTTTGACGAATCAAGCCGAATTAAGTCCAACACCAAAAATTCAGCCAAGACAAGACTTATTGAGCTTCAAAACACATCATTGGGCCTATATACATGAAGGCCACAAAATTTGATACATTTTATGTCAATGAGACAATTTGGCTATGGCTTTGAAAAACTTCCCACCTTTGTTGAATTTTTGTGATTTTTGTTTTGGATAAGGTAAGTATATTAACCAAAAGGAAAAAAGCCAACAACAGCACAGGGGCATACCCCATAGAGAACAAGCTAAGCAATTGGAAGATGATGTTTTGGTGAGGGAGGAGATTGTATCTTTTTATGAGACTCTTTTGGGGCCCCAGCCTTGTTTGCAGGATATTGATAGATATATTCTTCATTTCACTATTACTAAGCATGTGTCTGATGAGCAGAGGGAGATTCTTGCCCGAGAGGTTTCTTATGAGGAGATTAAGGTTGTCTTGTTTTCTCTGAAGGATAATAAGGCTCCTGGTCCGGACGGGTTTAGTTTGGGTTTCTTTAAGAAGGCTTGGAGTATTGTGGGGGATGATGTTCTTTGTGCTATTCACTCATTCTTTCGTTCGGGGAGACTCTTGAAGCAGGTTAATGCGACGTTTATTGCTCAAATCCCGAAGATCCCCAACCTTTCTCAGGTTAAGGACTTTCGACCTATTTCTTGATGTAACACTATTTACAAATGTATTGCCAAGCTTATTGTGAATCAGATTAAGATTGTTCTTCCTTCAGTGTTCAGTACTAATCAATCTGCTTTTATTCTGAGGCGGCGTATTAGTGCAACATCTTATTGTGCCAGGAACTGGTAAGGAATTATCATCGGAGTGGAGGGATCCCGAGATGTGCTCTTAAGATTGATTTGATGAAAGCTTATGATATTGTTCGTTGGGATTTTATGGTCAAGGTTTTGAGGACTATTGGTTTTCCGGAGAGGTTAGTGGGTTGGATTCGGGAGTGTATGACTTCTACTATGTTCTCAGTGTTTATTAATAGGGAGTTGAATGGTTTTTTCTCTGGGGGGTCGTGGTTTGCGTCAGGGTGATCCTATGTCTCCTTATCTTTTTGTTTTGGCTATGGAAGTTCTCACGGGTTTACTTCAGAATATGGCTCATGATCGAGGTTTCAAGTTTCATTGGCGCTGTTCAAAGGATCGTCTCTCGCATCTCTGTTCTGCAGATGACCTGATTATTTTTTGTAAGGTCTCATTGATAAAGGATTATCTTCGGCAGTTTATGGGTTTATCGGGTTTGGTCCAAAATCCAGCTAAGAGTCATATTTCTCCTCCGGTATTTCCCCTACTCTTAAGGATCGGTTGCTTCATGTTTTGGGCTTCGAAGAGGGTGTACTTCCAGTGCGGTATTTGGGAGTTCCCTTGATTTCTACTAAGTTTCGGGCCTCAGACTGTGCTTCTCTTGTTGAACATATTGTCGGGCGTGCCAAGAGTTGGAGTAGTAGGTTTCTTTCGTTTGTGGCTTTAGCTCATCAAGTCGGTTTTGTTCTCCATTCAATTTTATTGGTCATCCTTGTTTAGTCTCCCTAAATCTGTTATTAGGAAGGTAGAGACGACTCTCAGATCTTTCCTTTGGAAGGGTAGTGAGCTTATTTCCTCACGGGCGAATGTGGCTTGGTGTAAAGTTTGTTTACCTCTAGAAGAAGGGGTTTGGGGATTAAGAGTTTAGAAACCTGGAATATAGTGGAAATTGTTAAGCTTTTATGGTTTCATTGCTTTAGTCAGGTCTCCTTTTGGTCGAACTGGGTTAAGTCTTACTTACTTTGTGGGTGTAGCTTTCGGGAGGTGTCGTGTCCTGGTGATTGTTCATGGAGCCGGCAGAAGATTTTGGAGCTTCGTTCATGGGCTCATCGGAGGATGAGGTTTATGATTGGGAATGGTGAGAAAACGTTGTTGTGGTTTGATAATTGGCATCTGCTGGGTCCAATTGTGGATACCTTAGGTGAGAGAGTCATTTATGACTCTGACTTGGATAGGATGGCTATAGTAGCGACTATTATCTCAGAATTTACTTGGCATTGGCCTCTGGCTAGGTCTGCTACCCTTGTTAAGCTGGCCCGATCCTTTATGCCGGATCCTTATAGTATGAGGGAGGATGAGTTGGTTTGGGAGGATGACGATAAAGGGATGTTTTCAGTGAGTAGCGCTTGGAATACAATGAGGACGAGGGGCACTTTGATGCATTGGTATCGGGTTGTTTGGTTTGTAAGGCTATTCCACACCATTCTTTTATGCTTTGGTTGACTATTCAGGGTGGCCTTTGTACTCATGATCGTCTTATGAGTTTCGATATCTTTGCTTGCTCGCATTGCGTCCTATGTGGTTGTTTAGAGGAGGATGTTGATCACATTTTCTTCCAATGCTCATTCTCTTCGCGGGTTTGGACGACTATGTTGGCCATGTGTGCGTTAGATTGGAGTTCTCGAGTCTGGTTGCAGACTGTTGAGTGGATGTATCAGTTCACCGACGTCTTATTATGTCATCTTCTTGTTTGGCTATCGTTTACTGCGATAGTTTACTACATTTGGAGGGAGAGGAATGCATGTACTCATGATGTGCCTCCTCATCCTGTTAGTGTTCTACTCAGTGACATTGTATTTTCTATTCGGACTCGTGCTAGTTTATTGCGGAGGGTGAAACCATCTTATGATAATAAATGGCTTCACCTCTCATGACACCTGCCCAATGACATCTTTTAATGATCTTGTTTTGTTTGTAGCCTTTTGGTTCTTCTACTATGAGGGCATGTCCTCTCTAGTTGTCTGGGGTATGCCCATTTGCTTGTATACATTTTGGTTAATATACTTACATTATCCAAAAACAACTCAAAAATGTCATCGGACAAATACTAAGAATGATTAAGCCATCTATTTTCATAAGATGGTTTCACTTTATAATATCACTCTGAATCACATTGGGAGGCCGATGAGGCTCACCATGAAGTCGAGCATTCATCTCTCTCCAAATAAAGTAGATTGCAGCTGCAAAGGAGAGCCGAACAATCAAATGACATAACGAACCACTATAATTCTGCTCCATCCATGAAACTATATAAGGCCAATCCACAAGAGTGCCAAACAATACCACATTTAGCCAAAGTAGAGGACTAAAATACACATGTAGATCGATTTGAAATGCCAAAGCCCATCAATATGTACTGAGTTTAAAGGCCCCCGTGAATCGCTAACCAAAGAATGAAAGCATGTTTTTTTTTTTTTTTTTTTCCTTTATTCACTTTATTGGAAAAGTTGTTGATTAAGTTTCTATTACTTTTGACTTTTATGGAAAGTTGTCTAGGATACTAAATTACTATCAAAGACATAGTGTTGCAATAAGCTTAGCAATACACTTGTAAATAGTGTTGCAACAAGAAATAGGTCGAAAGTCCTTAACCTGAGAAAGGTTGGGAATCTTAGGAATCAGAGAATTAGAAGTAGCATTAACCTGCCTCAAGAGACGCCCAGAGGAAAAGAAAGAGTGAATAGCACAAGGACATCATCCCCAACAACACTCCAAGACTTCTTAAAGAAACCCGAATTAAAACCATCTAGGCCTGGAGCTTTATTCTCCTTCAATGCGAACAAGACAGCCTTAATCTCCTCATCAGAAACCTCCCGGCAAGAGATTCACTCTGCTCAGCTGTCACATGCCTAGTAATTGCATATCTAAGGGCAACCCTATCAATATCCTGCTGACTATGCTGGGGGCCCAAAAGGGTCTAAAAAAATATACAATCTCATCTCTAACCAAAACATCATCCTCCACACGGGTCCCATCCTCCTTAGTGATAGAAGTAATCTTGCTATGGCCGTGAAAACTCTTCATAGCAGTAAAGAAGAATTTAGTATTCTGATCCCTGAGATTTAGCCATTGAACACGAGATTTCTGTCTATTGAAGCCTTCCTCAGCACGACACATGTCACCATACCGTAACGAAAGACTAGCTTCTTCAGCTAACATAGCGGGGTCACTGGGGCACTCATGTAAATCACACTACACTCTATCCAACTCCCTCCTAATCTCCAAAACCTTACTCGGAATCTGAGAGAAATGCTCGACATTAAACTTCTTTAAGGCCATCTTAACACTCTTCAGCTTACAACATAAACGGAACATCGGAGTACCATGAACATCAATGTCCCAAGCCCTAGCCACAACTGAGAGAAAATCAGGATGATTCGCCCAAAAATCAAAGAATTTGAAGGGAATTTCATCTTAGGGAGCTCTACAAGTTTAACCACCATAGAGAATGATTGAAAATCTGAGGGGGAAGAAAGCGGGCAGTAGAACCCGGGAAGAGACACTCCAAAGACGAATTAGCGAGAACACGGTCCAACTTATGCCAAATAAGGGACTGAATCTGCTTATTGAACCAAGTAAACTGGCAACCAGAGAACTGAAGATCATCCAATCCAGTCTGACCCAAACAGCAGCCCAAATCATCTTTCCAAGCCGGTCATGCCACAGAGCCACCACAATTCTCAAACGGAGAGTGAATAACATTGAAGTCTCCCAAAACAAGCCACGGAGAGTCATCAAAAACACTACCACTAGAAACCAAGTCGGCCCAAAGCTCTTGACGCTTCTCGTAGTCACACTCACCATAAACCACCGAAACTACACAAGTCCACAACCCAGAAATATGAGGCACACTACAATGAATAACTTGAGATGAAGAGCGAATAATGCTAACATCAATGTCACTAGGGTTCCAACACACCCAAATACGGCCATACGGAAGAAAATCAGAGTGGCAAAAAAAACTTCCATGAATGATTAATCGCACGAGAGACATTCACAAAATTAACCTCATTTACCTTAATTTCAACTAAACCACACAAAGAAAGCTTCTCATCACGAAGAAACCTCATAACTTCAGCTTGTTTAATTGGGTCATTGAGACCCCGAATGTTCCAACAACTAAAAATCATTAAAACAGAGAAGAATAGAGCCAAACCCAAAAAAATCAGTGTCGTCGACCCCCTCTCGGGGACTGTCGTTTCTGACTCCTCTTTCCACCAGAACCCTTTCTAGATTTGTTACCATAAACCAATTTCCTGATCTCCTGAGAATCATGACCTTATTAGCCAAACTGTTATCATTGGGCGTGGGCGAATCATAAGTTCCATAAGGCGGAGACTCAGCTAAAACAGACTTAGGAAGATCCTCGACAAGAAGAGAAAAAGCATGGGAACATTCACTTTCCTCCTTACCCTCTGCCTCCGTAATAACTGCCTCAGACGAAACCACAGACATAGGAGGAGTTACCAAAGCCGATTCCAACCTATTGGAAGAGTACTCACCCAAAACAAGAACCCTGTTAGTGGGAACATCCTGTATCACATCACCGCTCGAGCTAACAGGAGTGGTCACAGTCGCACCCTTGCCTTTCTTTTTCTTAGAGACCGGAATCCAGACACCCTCATTTACCTCAGTAGTGTCAGCCGTAACAATTTTATCCATAGAAGGAATAGATGGCTTGGGAATCCAGGACTGAGAGGGTTTGCTAACCTCCTTACTAGGAGCCTTTTTAGGGCAGGAATTCACCGAATAGCCAAAAACCTCACAAGTAGTACATTTCACAGGAACCCATTCAAACTCAACCCTAATAGGTACCTAGTACCATCAGGATATTGGAAAACAATCTCTTCGACAATGAGGTTTCAGGCATCAATCTCAACACAAACTCGAGCGAAACTGAGTTGTTTCCCAGAAAGGGTAATATTGTCAACATTGAGAGGTCTCCCAACTACACTAGCCACACAACTAATCCCTTTAGCCGTCCATAAGTCAAAAGGCAGATGAAAGAGTCTAACCCAGACAGGAACCTTGAACATGTCCTCCTTGGTCAAAGATAAGCCAGGTTGCCAAAGTTTGAGAACCAACGGTCTATTAGCCATATGCCAAGGGGCTCCGTCCAACACCGCACTAGCTTCTTTAAGGCTATCAAATCTAAACAAGAAGAAGCTATTATCAGAGGTAAGAACCTCTAGCAAACCAAGCCTCCCCCATAACTTGTGTGCAATAGAGTTGACAGTTTGAAAATGAAGTCTTTTACCCATAAAGTAACCAACCAAAGTACTCAGCCAATACACACTACCCTCTTCAATAACCTCAGCAGGAGGGCACACTACAACCTTACCATCAATAACACTAGGTTGAACACAGTGCAGTGCTGTGGAAAAACAAGCCGAGTCAAGTGAATCAACTACTTTAGGTCCATTCAGCGCAGAAGCATAACTCTTAGGACAAGCAGAAGCACTGACCCTCAAAGCTACTGGAGGAGACGAAACAATATGACCAAAAGCATTAGATTGAACATTCACACAAGCACTATCTGCCTTAGCAAACCCAGAGGCACTAGCACCACCAACTAAAGAACTCAAACTCGCAGCCAGTGGAACAAGCCCAGAATCAAAACCAGAAGGCGAGACTAAGCCACCACCACGCCTTAGATAAGTCGATTGCATGAAATAAGGGGAACCCTCTCTTAAGCAATTTTTGGTCAAAGCCAAGCTTTCAAGATGAAGCTAATTTCGAAATTGATGATTAATTTCATTAAGAAAGAAATGTTACAATATATAGTACAATGAAGGAAACCCTAATAGGTGTGAAAATACCATAACACCCTAACTTACTAACTAATGGCTATTTAAAGGCTATGCCCTTAATAGTCATTTAACAACCTAGACAACTTTCCAAGAAAGTCAAAAGTAATAGAAACTCAATCAATAACTTTGCCAAAAAAGTCAATAAAGGAAAAACAACAAAATCACAAAAATCCAACAAAGATGCCTAATAAGTCAACAAATGTGGAAAACTTTTCCCAAAATGTCTAAAGTTGTCTCATTGCACCAAAAGCTCCTAAATTTCGTGGCCTTCATGTAACAAGGCCCAAATTATGTGTCTCAAGCCCATTAAGTCTTGTCTTGGCCGAATTTTTGGTGTCGGACTTGATTCAGCTTGATTCGTCAAAACTGCTTCTATATTGGGCTTGCGTCATTCTCATTTATTTCAATCCGGTTCTTTAGATTTGAATGTTGTCTCGGACTTGAAGATTGAATACAAATTAACCCACAATAAGCCCAATTGAACTCTGTCGTCGAGGACCCTCTGGTGGGTACCCTGGATCATATCAAGAAGTGTGGGATTCACTCACAGAATATTAAATCTCTAAACACTTTAGAAAATTATTTTGTCACCACAATGTTTTTCCTTTTTGTTTTTCCATTTTTTCTTTCTTCACTTGAGAGAAAAATAAGAACAATGGAGGCTAATGTTTAGGGAATGAGATTATCCTAAAAAGAAAAACATATTTTTCTTTTATAACTAGGGTTTTGAGTTATCAAGTTTGCAACCAAATTATAAAAAATAACCCCCAAATCCTCTGCATTATTCGACCAGCCCTAGGGAAAATATAACACCAAAATTTTGATGATTAATGTAATCATATTAACATTTAACATGTTACTTAATAAAATAATGTAACTACCACTTTAGTAATGAAGAGTTTCAAAATCAAATTTTAAATTTATTTATAAACATTGCATTTTTGGATGAACCCGATGATGAGCCTCGTATGGAGGCACTAACTGAAAAGTTTCGGAAGTTGCAAAAAATGAATGCCGGAAGAAAGGAAAACCTCCAAAATTAGCCCCTCATCGGATTCAGACTCACTAGCCAGCCTCAGATTCGCTCAGTCAGCTTCTGCTTCAAACCTTATCCTCGGACCCACCAGCCCATGCAATCGGCCCATGCAATCCATGCGGCCCAAAACCCCATGCACGCCAAATCCCCTAATCAAATCACTTGCCAAACTTAACAAAGATTTGAAATCCACTTCTTGCCAAATATGCAAGATCCTAGACCCAAACTAGAAAGGATTCTCACTTCCTAATATAAGTGATTTGAGTTTCCCTTATAAATCCCTTAAGCACTTTATATGGAAAGTGAGATCTTGATACAAAAGGGAAGAGAGAGGCTGCCATAGAGGAGTGGCGGCAACTTGAAGAAAAAAATAAAGAAAACCCTAGGAGGCAGTAGTAACTATAAAAGAAAGGAAGATGACCGGCCAAAAGTGGGGAATGGGGACAAAAAAACAAAAAAAAAAAAAAAGAAAGAAAGGGAATAGAAGAGAACCAAAAAAAGTGAGAGGAAAAAAAGAGGGCAACCATCACCCCCACCATTCTCATCGTCCACCAGCGACAGCATCGAAGAAGGCAGACCTGGACGTGAAAGCCGTGAACCAGTGAGCAGAGACCCAACGTGAACCAGACGTGGGAAGAAGGCAGACCGAGACGTGCAGACCTAGACGTGAAACCAGCGACATTAGCGTGAGAGGAACTAGAATAGCGAATCAGCAGCGTGAAGCAGAAGGCAAAGACAGACGTGAAACCAGCGGCATCAGCATGAGAGGAACCAGAATGTGAGGCAAGAACGCGAAGAAGAACCAGAAACAGTGAACCAGCAATAACCATAAAACAGAAACTAAAAAACCCTAAACGTGAGAATGAGCAGAAACCGAGTGAGGAGGAGAACCGAACAAAACCTTAAAACCAAGCTTCGATCCTTCCGACGACGGCCTAACGCACTTCCGAGAAAGCAACTTAAAAGGCAAGACCTGAGGGCACCCTTACCACATTTATTTTTATAGTTCCGGATGTTGCATGCATGGCTGGATGTGAAATACGTCCAGCAGGTATGCAAAGCCCTAATAAAAAACGGCCAAATCTCTGGTCACATTTCTTCTTCGTCATTTTGTTATTTATCTTTTTTTATCTATTTATTCACTTTTATCATTATTTTATTATTTCGCCTTTATTTTGTTTATGTTTGTTCATGTTGATGATCATACCAGTATATGCATTGTTATATTATTTCGTGTATATTTTTTATGTTCGTTTACATTGCATTGATGATTATGTGTATTATTATCCCTTGCGGTATATCGGATGGAAACCAATACATAAATTTCATAGACGAATCCGAATGGACGGTAGTGTGGTCTGTACTTGGGATACAACTTCACATGCTACTAGGGAAATACTCATATATGTATTTTTACCTTTAGTTATTCATTTTGCATTATGCGTGTGTGATTAATTATTTGCATTGCATTATACTTTTCCTCTTCTTTATATTTTACATCATTTATATTAATTTATTTCATTAATCAGTCGTCTTATATTATGCATGAGTGATTTAATTACATCTTTGTGTGGAGCTATATTATTTCTATTAATATTTATGGGTGTGCAAATTTGTGTTTATTTGAATTACCTTGCATGAACTACATAAGACTTGACTATACTATTGTGTGAACCCGTACATTATACTGGCATAAGTAAGGGACCATTCTGAACCTAACGATTTGAGGTTTTCCCTTGCGAGGGGTGAGTGCGGCCTTAAATCTTTCCCAGTTCACACTAGGTGGCGACTCCTTCAATCTCCAGTTTAGTCCCCCACGGGCTAATCCGTACTTTCTACGGGCTGCGAGCCCAACAGTGTCGTGGTCGCCGAACATCATAGGCATAGCGGTAAATCCCGCTTCGCTCCTACAGATGGCGACTCCACTGGGGATAGAGAATTGGCCCCGAAACAATGCCTTGTATTGTCTGTGACTTTGGATTTGGTTATCCAAGTCTCATATATTTTGCATACTCTTCTTACCCCCGATGGCGTCATGTATCGTGAAGTCGCTTTCACTCAAGGCGGCGGATCGTTATGTGATGATAACCATCACTCACTGGCACGTACCCTAGGGTATAAAAAAGGCGTGCTCACTTGGTCGTTCAAACCCTTGAGTGGGGAGACCTAGTTGTGTACAACCCTTCGCCGATGAGAGCCTTGTCCATACCATTGTAAGCCCACATATGAACCATAGTTATGTGTCCTATAGAAGCTACCCCTCATTCTTGTGTTTGGGCCAATTATCATTTGGATCCATTTGGGCTTCTTATCATATGATACGAACTTGTTGGGCCACTTAAATCGGGATGAGTTTGTATCTTTTGATGACTAGGCCAAAAATTTTCAAAGTGACGATGAGCCACCTTGTGTTTGGGCCCCTTATAATTTGAAGTTATTTAGCCACCTTATCGCAAAAGTGTAAACCTGTTGGGCCTTTTCAACTGGGACAAGTTTACACCTCGCGATAATCTGATTGAACGCTTTAAAATGATAACGGGCCAACTTGTATGAAAACCTTGATGGGCTTAGAAGGTCCAAATATGATCCGAATATGCCAGATGCATGAGTCTGATATCCGTACTGGCTTTCATCCAGGAAGGGTACGCCTTGTTATGGCATATTTGTATACTTTTGGATATCTCTAAGTCCGTCTCCGCCACAACTGTGATTACCGAGGGCCCAATTCGTCGTTTCTAGACAATGGCATGATCCCCATAATAGGCTTAGTCAATCTTATAAATGGGCGTTCTTTGTCTTTTACTGATGAAGAGGGACTGAGGTAGCCAAGGTTCACCCCTGTAGCATAGGAGATAATGATTTTGTGTACCCCACATTGCTGCATAAAATGAGTCATACCTAGGGCAGAAATGGACTTACCACGGGTGTGGGAGGAATAAGGTCGGAAGTGTATATGCTATTTTGATAACCACATGCATCTCATACATCTCATGCATCGCATGCATACACGCATCATGCTGACCCATTATCTTAAAAGCCATCATAGATATCCGTTGGGTTAGAAAAGAATGAAGACTTGTCAAGAAGAGGTTAGCAAGCATGGATGCGTCAGGCAGCGAAGGTTCCCGCATGGATCAATTGGAGACCAACATCACCAAAATTACCGAGCAACTACAAGCTTTGACCAACACTATGGCCAATCTGACAGTACCCCGCACAGTGGGAATAGAAAACAACGAGGATGAAATGCGTGAGGAGCCCCCGAATAGGGTGAGCGAAGAAATCCCTATTTTGATGATGACCTGGCTGAGTATGCCGCGGGAAGGATAGCCGGGCCTCAGGCAGAGTTACAGAAACTCAGAGAACAAGTAGAGTCAGTTACCCGCAAGATGAAGGAAAAAAAATGAAGATTAGGGTGGCAATTTGGGTTAGGATTCGTTTATTCGTTCGATTCGATTCGCTTTAAAGCGAATACGGGTTTGGAAAAATGGATTCGTTTAATAAATGGGTCAATTCGATTCGATTTATTTATTAAACGAATCGAATCCGAATTTGAGTTCATCAATTGGTTTATTCGTTTAAGATTCGTTTATTAAACGAATCATAAACGAATCGAATCCGAATCGAATTCGTTTAAGACCCTTTACTTTTATTACAAATTTACCCTTAAATATTCGAATATGTGTTTAACTGCACGAAGGATATTTTAGTAATTATATGTGTTTAACCTAAAAATCTAAACCTAGACTTCATAAAACAGTTTTCCCACTTCCCAGCCGCCTCTCTCAAGTCTAGCCTCATTTTCCAAATCTTGAATCCATCTATCTGGAAGAATTCGCTTGAGCTCCAATACACAATAATTACAGCCACCCATTTCAGTTGGAGGGCATGCAATACTTCCATTTTCATTAGCATCCACCAAACTAATGGCTCAACATGATTATCAAGAGTTCGAGTAAGGCATAATTCTGGCAGAGGATCCCCACCATGCACATAGCCTCTGTTGATGTATTGAAACTTCAGTTCAGCACGGTCTGAAAGTCTTCCCTCACGAATCTCTTTACAACAAGTGAGACATAGTTCATATGAACACTTTGGGCAGCTTCGATGAAGATCAATGATTGAAGTTGCACAATGGTTGCTGCTTAAAGAACAAAAATATAACCAGTAAGATCTTCGAGAATAATACAACCAATTGAATACAAATAGTAATGAATCGGATGCGAATAGTAAACGAATCAGATACAAATAGTAAACGAATCAGATACGAATAGTAAACGAATAATAAATTCGATTCGATTCGTTTGATTTATATAAACGAATAAACGAATCGAATACGAATATTCATTTATTAAATGAATTGAATCTGAATCCTAATATCAGGATTCGTTTAATAAACAAATCGAATTCGAATTTAGTGCATTACGATTCGATTCGTTTAGAATTCATCACGAATTCGATTCGTTGATTCATTTGCCACCCCTAATGAAGATCTATTAGACTATGATGTGATGACTTTCGAAGAACAGCTGCCTCCCTAGTTTAAGATGCTTGACTTGGCATAAGTTCAACGGAAACGGAGATTCTAGGGTCCATCTCCGACAATATATTTCAGTGATGAGTTCAGTGGGTTTGTCGAAGCGCTAGGTGCAGAAGATGTTCGAGATGTAACTGGAAGGGGCACCCGTAGTATGGTATCATGGCCTGGAGGGAAAGGTCAGGGATGACTGGAGGGCATTAGCGGAGCCTTCCTGAACCAATATGTCACGGACATGGAGATAGACTTGTCGCTCCGTGACCTAAAAAACACCAACAGAGGCTAGAAGAGACCTTCAAAGATTATGTGGATCGCTGGAGAAGCCAGCTCTTGAAGATGCAGACACGGCCCTCGGAGAAGGTCCAGATTAAGATGATCATTAAGGGCACCAAGCCCTCCATTTATAACAAGCTGAGGAGGATGACCTCCATGATTAGCGACTTTCAACAGTTAAGAGAAACTATCCTGGATATCGAGGAAGAGGAAGCTGAGAACAGAAAGTTTTACGACCAGAATAGAAAGACCATTGGGGGGCCTTTAGGGACCAATCTCACTCCTACTAAGGTCGCCAACATCAGAACAAGCGATTCTCTAATTTTGGTAGACCTTTGTCAAAGGTGTTTGAAAAGCTGAAGAGGCAAGGACTCATAAAACCCTTAGAACCTAACCACTTCCAAACCCTGTGCCACGCCACCTCGACCTAAACCTATACTGTCACTTCCATCAGCAAAAAAGGCCACGAAACTGACAACTACACCCGCATTAGGCATGATATCCAAGACCTCATTGACACCCATAAGATATCCGACCTGGAAAAAGAACAACCAACACACACGGAAACCCTCTACCCAACTACCACTCTGTTCCACCACCCACTTACATGATCAACTCCGGCCTGCCCGAAAGCTTTGTCCTCCAAACTCTCAACCACCAAGCTTCTTGCATGGGGATATGGGACATCATCAATGAAGATGAAATAGAGCATGGGAGAGATTTCTGGGAAAACTTCTCAAGCAGTAACGAAGAGGAGGTAAAGGGGATGACTCGCAGTGGATGTTTTTACAGTGATGTAACGGAGAAAGGAAAAGAAGTGCTAAAAGAAGGCCTAGAGGTGACGGAGAATACTGATAACACCGAGGGGGATACTGTGTTGCGTCAATTGAAGAAGACACGGGCACAAGTGAGCATATGTGAGTTATTATGTGCCTCTCAAGAGCACAGACGTGCCATGGTAGAAGCTCTGAGCAAGATAATGGTACCTGAAGATGCAAACCCGACAATGTTCGTAGGGTCGATACAGAAAGCATATGACGATAGCAAACGAGGAGTCGAAGGTACTTTCGTCACAATAGTCAAAGTGGGCCCGATAGAAGATGAGGTGGAGTTCATAGTGCTTGTTATCCCAGCTTCATTTGCTCTGTTATTGGGGAGGCCATGATTTCATAGACTTGGGGGCGTACCATCCACTTTGCACCAGGTTATTAAGTTCCCGCATGGAGATGAATTCATCACCATAAGGGCTGAAGTAGATAATGCGGTGGTTGCTTTAGACATACAGCCTTTCACAAGGTTCCAAATGGCGACAAATTTCAAAGAATGGGTGGACCCTAAAGTGGCTAGAATCATGGAAAGAATGAAATATGAGCCGGGCACAGGTTTGAGTGATAGAGGCCAAAGAGTAAGAGCACTGCCAGATTTCAAGGGACATACCACTAAGAGAGGATTGGGGTATGAATCTGATGGGAATGAGCCGAAGACCAGGAAAAAATAGATGAAGCTGATGGAATACTTTGTGAAAGCCACAGGATATCAAGGAGAGCCTGAACCCGTAGAAGTCAATGGGATCATAGTACCGGGATTCGAAATCTTCAAGGATGTGATGGGGAAAGAACCACATGCAGAGGAAGTTGCAAAAGAGGAAGATAAATAGGAAGAAGAACTACTGTAATTGGAGAATCTGACGCTCGAAGAAAGCAAGAAGACGGAAGAAGACAAGACTGCAAATTACGAAGATGTTTATTTTCCTGACTTATTTGATTGTAATCCTGCATTTATTAATAATAAAGACATTGATTTTGCTTACTTATTCGAGTCTTTTCCTGTTAGTCTACATCATAACATGCATGACATGAGCATATTTGACATTGACTCAACAAAGACAAATGCATATAATCTTGGTACATGTGAAAACCCCAAGGAAATTTCAATTGCAAGTGAGGTTACCTCTGATGAGCGGAAAGAATTAGAGAGAATATTAATAAAATATGCAAAAGTATTCGCCTGGTCCTATGAAGACATGCCAGGAGTGGATAGGCGTATTGCCCAACACATGATACCAACTTATCTGAACATGAGACTAGTAAAACAGAAGCTCCGAAGAATAAGGCCAGAATGAGCCAAAAAGGTTAGGGAAGAAATCAAGAAGCAGATAGATGTGGGGTTCTTAGAGGTGGTGAAGTACCCCGAGTGGTTAACCAACATTGTGCCGGTACCAAAAAAGGATGGAAAGGTCAGAATGTGCGTGGATTATAGGGACCTCAACAAAGCTTGCCCAAATGATGATTTTCCCCTACCCCATATAGATGTGTTGGTTGATAGCACGACTCTATCTGCTATGTACTCGTTCGTGGATGGATTCTCAGGATATAACCAGGTCTTCATGGCCGAAGAAGACAAGCATAAGACTGCCTTCGTCACTGAGTGGGGTACATATTGTTACAAGGTGATTCCGTTTGGACTTAAGAATGCGGGAGCCACTTATCAACGAATGGCCACTATATTATTCCATAACTTGATGCATAAGGAGATTGAGGTATACGCGAATGACATGATGTTTAAATCAGAGATGAGGGCCGGACATATAGAAGCATTGGAGAAATTCCTTCAAAGAGTCGATAAGTACAACATCCGACTCAACCCCAAGAAGTGTGTGTTTGGGGTAACATCCTGGAAATTATTGGGGCATACGGTAGGAATGGGAGGGATAGAAGTGGACCTTGAAAAGATCAAGGTAATTACCAAGATGCCCGCACCGAAGACAGAAAATGAAGTTAGAGCTTTTCTCGGGAAAATCCAGTATATTAGTCGATTCATTGCCAAGCTAACATTAGTATGTGAGCCCATCTTCAAGCTATTGAATAAAGAACAGAATGTGGAATGGAATAGGCAATGTCAAGAAGCTTTTGACAAAATCAAAGAATACTTGGTTAAACCGCTCGTCTTGAAACCCCCAAGGCCGGACATGTTGGGATTTATGTCCTAGAGCTTCATGTATTGTAAACGGAATTGATTTTTGTAATAATAATAAATGCATTATTCATTTTATCAAAGTTGTTTGATTTATATCGCATATTGTCCAATTGTCTTGTTTACCTTGATTACTCTTGTACCTTTAGACTTAGTGTATGTTTGATGCACAAGAGGATTAAAGTCTAAAGTTAGTAATCTAAATAGTCCATAGAGAGCAAACAAATAGGGTACTTTGTTTGTGGTATATCTACAGCTGCGGTCCATTCTATACTTGTATGACGACCTTGATCCGGGATCGTTCATGTAGTGACATGGGAATAGAGGCACCTTGTATGATAAGATCATATAGGACTGGACTCAGATAAATACGAATTTCTTTTAATATCCGTTAACTAAAGAAATTCATTTTATCTAATAGATGGTCATATATGGATTCGATCTTAATCCTGAGTGTATTACGAACTCATGCATGACAGACTATGTCCTTTGATTTACTATGGTGAGGTTGGTGTTGCATTCCCGGCCAATAACTACGTATTTTGGGGATATGGTTTGGTATGTAGCTGGGAACGTTTATATAGATATGGAATTCACTCATTCTTACGAGAAGCAGATGAATATCTCTTTTAAGAGTTGATTCGGGACTTGAACAATTTGAGCGCTCAACTTTTCTATTACGAATAGAAAGTAATTTATATTCATAATTTTTATGAATTATTGTTCATTATAGAATCAATGGTGCTTAAGAGACAAAATATATAGAGGGGTTTAACGGACTTATGACCCGACTCTATTTATGAGATATTCGTGAAGGGCTATATCCATATGTAATGACTATATCGATGGACACCGAAAATGTTCGGTTTACTTAATCCATCTACGGTAACGAGAGTTCAACTTCCGTTTTTAGTGGAATAATGCGGAGTTAATAATTCGTAATATTTGATTAAAGAGTTTAATTAATATTTTGAAATTATTGGAGCTCGGAACCATAGGTCCATTTGGTCCCCGTGCTAGCTCGATTAACTGTAGCAAACCTAATATAATTAGATTGTCTAATTATATGCTCACATTAAATTTATTTATATATTATTAATAAGATTAATAATATTTATTGTCACAAATGAAAACTATGTTAAATTAGTTTAACTTAATATTTTCTAGAATTCTTTGATTATGAGATAATCAAGTTAGTAATAATTATGAGATAATTACTACAACATGATTGAAGGTAAATAAATCATTATTAATATATTGATTTTTATTTACCATTGGAGACAAAGCCATATGGCTTACCATGTCATCCAAGCAATTATGTCTATTAGGTGGCTTGGATACACCTAATAGTTTTGTCATTAGTTAATGCATTTTATGTTTTGGTATGGCCTCCACATTTATGTGTTTGCCATTGAAAGAAAGCATTGAATGCTTAATGACAAAGCCATTGTCTTTAGCTTAACATTTCTTATGCTTTGGTATGGCATTCACATTTTTGTGTTGGCCATTGCAAGAAAGCATTAGATGCTTAATGACAAGGTTATTGGCTTGTGTAAGAGAATATAATCTCTACCATTTCTCTCACTTCCTAATGTTAACACTTTGCATTCATTCACACAGTTGTTGTGAGAAAAGATTTGAGAGAAAATAGAGAGAGTTCTAGCATTCACAAGTATTGTGAAATTCCTAAAGCCAAACACCATTGTGACATCTTAAATCTCTAAATAGTTTAGAGGTTTAATCTTTGTGAGTGAAGCCCACACTTCGATTTGTTGGTTTCGAGTCATAGTTCGGAAGATCGAGTGGTTGATCCAAGTGTTGGACACCAAAGGATTGATCTTGGCTACTACAACAAAGGGAGAAGGCAAAGAAAATTTTGAAGATCCATACCGGACCCGGTGCTACCACAAGCAACTTCCGCCGCGCTAAGGAAAGTCGTTTCCTACAATTGGCATCAAGAGCTTAAGGTTGAAAAGTTTTCTTAACCCTTTCTCTTTTTAATTTAAGTTTTAATAATTTATATTAGATATAAATTATTATTAATATGTATGTTGTGATGAGTAGGCACAATTAGATTCATGAGATGAATGGTTTTTAATTTTCATGTGATGAATGTATTGCGTTGATCGTTAATTTTTCCGGCTCTTATTTTTAGTATTGGAAATGTAAGACCATAAAGTCATATTCTTTCAAGTGTTGTAAGTTTATTTCCTTTGTAATAAGTCCATTTTGGAACTCAATTTGTAACTTGGAGGATCCGATGCCATAAAGGACTCATTACGAACCTATTCCGCGAACAACTCAACAACATACCATGGAGCAAGATTTGAAGACCAAGGGATGCCATGGATTTATTATACTAATTAGATTAGTATTTTTTTTAAAAAAAAAATATAAGAGCCCGGTTAATGCAATTTATGTATGTATCTGAAACTTCATTCCGTTGCGAGTCCGTAGAAAAAAACGGGGACCAAAACGGACTACGGAAGCTCTGGAACGGAGTAAATAAAGTACCAGTGTTTTGACACCAGACTGATTGCGTTCGATCGCCCGTCAAACGCAACTCAAACGTTTTGCTACTACCTGGAAAATATTTGAACGCCCAGAGAACGCTACACAAACATTTTCAGCCCAGACCTGGGCACATATATATGTTTTAAATTGTTTATTAACATGTCATATAGCCTAGGGTGTCTACTCTTGCATTTTCACATGCCATAACATGTAGACATGCATGATATTCAAGTTATAAAATATGATTTTATGTAAATTTAAAAGTTAAATTAGAATATAAGATGCATGTAAACGAATTAATAAGATTAATTGGTTTAAAGGTTTAAAAATTAGGAATTCAAGTTTAAGAATAAATGGACATTATGAGTACATTATTTTCTTTGGTATATCGGATGGAAACCCGGATATAAATTCCATAGCCGCTTCCGAATGGACGGTAATTTGGTTTGCACTCGGGATACAATTCCACGTACCTTTGGAGTAAATAACGTACTTTTATCTATTAAATGGTTTAATGACATATAGTCCATTAGTTGAATTCTAAAATTTTAAAACCTATAAGTGAACTAATATTTTAATTGTTAAAATTAATTTAGATCATTTAAGCAAACTTGATTAAATTAGTTTAATTAAGTTAATGATTAGTAGAGACTAATAAGTATTAGTGAATAAAATTTTAAGTGTTAAAATTGGTTAGATCACTAATAATCCACTAGTATTAATAAAGATATGTTTTAGCCGAGCATAATATTAATACATTAGAAACTAGTGAGATAGAAACCTTAAACATCAAAATAGTGAGTGAGAGAGGGGTATATCCCAATATATCCCACGATCTCCATTGTTATCCAAAAATGTGAGATTCAATAGACGCCTAGAGACGGCTTTACTTTCGTCCCCCTACGGGTGGTGTCCTTTTTGGGTCAATATCGGGTTTGGATTCCGAAAGGATAGAGACTCTAAATGTAACTGGTGATTTGACCTACCCTACGGCGGCACTTCACTAGTTAAGTCCAATGGTTCCGAAATAATGGGTCATACTCACAAAGGAATGATTAAGTTGTTAATCAAAGCTTCCTTGATCAAAATAACGGTAGTTGATTAATATAGGAATAAGAGTTATTTCAGATATATTAATCAATTGAGAATGTCTCAATCTATCATGCAAATACTTGACCTACCCTACGGCGACACTTATTTGTGGGATGATAGATAACCGTGGCATAGTAATTTTTTTAGGTTTCTAATTCATTATACATTGATCATGCATCATGTTTAATTTTATGCCTAAATGTTTGACAATTTTAATATGCGACGAGCGTTTATTATATTTTCAGCCATGGCATCTGCAATAATCTCCATTATCAAACAACAAGAAAAATTAACCGGGGGATAATTATGTTAAATGGAAAAGTGACATGAATGCTATCTTGGTCTGTGAAGACCTTAAATTTATCCTAATGGAGGAATGTCCTCCTGAGCTAGCACCTAATGCTGGCAGAGCTGCACGTAATGCCTATAATAATTGGATTAAAGCTGATGAGAAAGCCCATAGCTATTTGATAGCATCCATGTCTGAGGTTCTTGCTACACAGCATGAGCCTATGGCGACTGCATCATTGATTATGCAGTCATTACAGACTTAATGCAATTGCCTCTGTATTGACTGCTAGAATGAAGGAAGGCACATCAGTCCGAGACCATGTGTTAAGGATGATGGCTCATTTTAATATGGTCGAAACCCATGGTGCACGTATTAATGTGCAAAGCCAGGTGACAATGATCATGGAAACCCTTCCGAAGAGTTTCCTGCAGTTTAAGAGCAACTGTTCTATGAACAAGTTGACTTGCACATTGACTGAACTGCTGAATGAACTCACCAATTACGAGTCCGTTATGAACGGTCCTCGTAGGCCCAATGCTGAGACAAATGTTGCCGAATCTTCTAAATTTGCAAAGAAGAAGAAGAAAGGCAATTGGAAGACAAAGGCAAAACCAATGAAAAAGAAGAACAATAAAAGCTCCAAAAGAACCAATACCAAAGGAAAATATTTCCATTGTGAACAACAAGGGCATTGGAAAAGGAATTGTCCAAAATACCTTGCAGAGCTTAAAGAGAAGAAGAATATAGGTAAATATGATTTACTTGTTATTGAGTCTCTTTTGGTGGAGGATGATAAATCCATATGGATTGTTGATTATGGTGCCACTAACCATGTTTGTTGTTCTTTACAGCTACTTGACTCATGGAGGGACCTTACTGAATGTAGCTTTACCATGAGAGTTGGGACATGGGACGTTGTTTCAATAAGAGCAGTGGGAGTTTCAAATTTGAATTTTAATAAAAGTTATTTATGTTTGAATGGTGTGCTATATATTCATGATTTTCGCAAGAATTTGATTTCTGTAACAAAACTTATGGAATGTGGTTTTTCTGTTTCGTTTAATAATAAGTCAGTTATTATTAGTAGAAATGGATTAAATATATGCACGGGAAACTCCGAAAATAATCTATATGTATTAAGGCTGTTAATGCATGAATCACTGCTTAATATTGAAATGTTTAAGATTGAAAGATCTAAAGCTAAACGGCAAAAGATTTCTCATGATGATACCTATTTATGGAATCTTAGACTTGGTCACATTAACCTTGACCGGATAGATAGACTAATTAAGAACAGAGTTTTAAATCAGTTAAAACTTGGTACTTTACCTGTCTGTGAATCCTGTCTAGAAGGCAAAATGACCAAGAGACCTTTCACTGGAAAAGGGATAAGAGCCAAAGAAACTCTTGGGCTAATACATTCGGATGTTTGCGGACCGATGAATGTAAAAGCCCGAGGTGGTTTTGAATACTTCGTCACTTTCATTGACGATTATTCCAGATATGGGTATGTTTACCTAATGCAGCACAAGTCAGATACATTTGAAAAGTTCAAAGAGTATCGTGCTGAGGTTGAGAACCAATTAGGAAAAAGCATCAAAATTCTACGATCAGATCGTGGAGGAGAATACCTTGATAGAGATTTTGAGGAATTCTTAGTTGAGCATGGAATTCTTTCACAGCTCACAGCACCTGGAACACCACAACAAAATGGTGTTGCAGAAAGGAGAAATTGAACCCTACTAGACATGATAAGATCAATTTTTAGTTATAGCACTCTACCTAGTTCATTCTGGGGGTATGCATTGCAAACTGCAATGTATATCCTGAATGTAGTTCCTTCTAAGTCTGTTTCTAAGACTCTCTTAGAGTTGTGGAATGGTCGTAAAGCTAGTTTGCGACATTTTCGCATATGGGGGTGTCTGGCACATGTGCTAAAGAACAAGACTACTAAGTTAGAACCACGTTCATAGGTGTGCCTATTTGTAGGCTATCCTAAGGAAACTAGGGGTGGATTATTTTATAGTCCAGAAGATAATAAAGTATTTGTGTCGAAAAATGCTACATTTCTTGAGGAGGACTATATGAGAGAGTTCAAACCTCGAAGTAAAGTGTTACTTGAGGAGTTACTTGCTGGTACGACCAGTACACCATTGTCAAATGTTGACAAAGACATAAACCTTCTACATCTGAAAGTCAGGTGCAAGTTTATCAGGATACCAAACCACCTAGACATAGTGGGAGGGTTGTAAGACAACCTGAACGCTATCTAGGAAATGGTGAGGTGCAAGTTGTTGCATCTTGTGATGGTATAGATGATCCATTGACCTATCGTAGTGCAATGGATGATATTGATAAAGAAGAATGGCTTAAAGTAGATATGAACAATACCTATTGAAAACAAGCTAAGTGACATGCATATGGCAAGAACAAAGCAAGGGTGGTGATGGTTCTTCCTTGGCCGAATCTGACCTGATGTATTTCTTTTTCTTTTTTTTTTTTGAAACTAATAACTTAATAACAATGTTAAACACGTCCTAGTAACATACAATTAACAACTAAACACTTGATTCACGCAAAGAACACAAAAGCCCCAATTTTGACCTAAGTAGCCAAAGATTAACTCAAAGAAATACTCATGATCAATCAAAAACACTCAAGGGCAGAATGTTATTCATGCTATTTTGATCACAAATCAACAAGAATCAGCAAGAAACAACAAGATCCAACAATGGCCGAATCAAGGTGGAAGTAAAACCTTGATGCCGAAACTAAATCAACAAAGAACAAAGATGAAAACACAATCAAACAAGACATAAAGATAGGAAAATCAGACCTTGGAACCCTGAGCTCATGATACCAAATGACAAGAACTCACTTGGGTTGGAGACCAAGCAAACCCCAAGCATCTTTCTCAAAACCCCAAGAACTTTGAATACTGATTCTGTAGGAACAAAACCCAACCAAGATCAGCCCCTAACCACCATGAAACTCACGTCCATGATAACCACAAGCATGAAATCAGATTGTATTTTGCTAGCAATGGAGACGCCACTAAGTTGCCAAGCTTAGATAAGTCAATTTGAACTTGAAAAGGGGAATCCCTCCCTCAAAACGTTTTGGCCATAGCCATGGAAATCTCAAGCTTTTCTCTATTTCAAATGTTGTATATTACATTGGTTGTCTCCAAAATACAAAGAAGAGTCACATAATAAGGGTTACAAAAGAGTAAAAAGACTAAAATGATCCTAGAGCTAAAATGACCAAAAGCCCTAAGTCAAGCACCTCAACCACGACCATTAAGGTCCTTTTGCACCTAAATAAACTTAAAACAAAGATTAGAAGCTAATCTCACTTAAGCTAATCGAGGTGCTTACATACTATAGTAAATTGACGTGCTTCCGGCTAAGTACAGATCTAAGCATAATTAAGCCTAATGGCATAGTCAACCATGCTAATTACATCATAAATAAAGTCAAAATGTCGAGCACAAATGACAAAAATTCCCCCATTTGGCCGAATTCAACATAGTCCCAAAATGGGTGAAATCGGGTCAAAAGGGTGCTGGTGCTGAAGCTGCTCTGCTATGCTTCAGTCTGAGCTGATCTGGGTCAAATGAAATAGCTTGGGGACCTCTCTGGTTATGCCCATGTGTGTCTCTGGTGTGCACGTGACTTGGTTGCTGCAACTGGTCACATAGCTCTGAGCTAGTCCCGCAAAGGCCTCTCTGAACTTCTTTGCTCTTTGGTGTGTGGTTGGACCTGTTGGCAACTGCATGGGTTCCTCCAAGTTGTTAGCTGCATCCTGTAATGTCTCTGGTGTGGTTGGACTCATGTCATTCCCTCTTTGTTGAAAAAGATTCGACCTCGAATCTGAACCTGCATTAAAAATAAAATAAGTCAGAAACATTAAACATTGTAGGAATGCCAAACTCACCAGGAAGATCAAGCTTGTAAGTATTGTCGTTGATACTCTCCAAGACTTGAAATGGACCATCTCCTCTTGGTTGCAACTTGGATCTTTTCCTCTTGCATATAAAGCCACACCCAATTGCCGGGGTCAAACACAATGCGTTGGAAACCTATTATTCTCACCAACTCTGCCTTTCCCTTATCATTCATACTCCCAAGCTTAATAACAATCAAAGATAATAAATCCATAGGAGTTAAAGAATTAGAATCATAATCAATCTCATAAGGCAAATGAAAACTAGAAGGATGAATGCATCTATTATATGCAAACTCTGGCCCCGCTATTGCATCTGTGATCTTCTTAGCTCTTTGGCGTGTGATTGGGCCTGTTGGCAATTGCAAAGGCTCTAATGTTCCTTGGGTGACTGCATTCATGTCAAATGTTGTCCCTTGGATCATGTCATTCTCCCTCTCTTGAAATGGATTCGTCCTCGAATCCGAACCCGAATCATAGATAGTTATGAAAAAATCAATTGGACGATGATATTGAAATATAAAAGAATCATACTTGACCACTTGTACCTGCGATGAAAAAGCATAAACAATAGAGAAAATGTTGTGGAAAAACTTCATTACCACATCTACTTTCTTTTCACCGACTCTCACAGCTTCATCATCACTCATGGCCACTATCTCAACCATACTTGCAAAGACCTCCTCACACACCTGCTCAGCTTCACTATGTTTTTCAACCTCAAAGCACATTACCTCACAAGTGTTTACTCCCTCAATGCTCACGGTCTCACAAGCATTTTCACTCACCATGTCACTTATAACACAAGTCACAACATTCAAGGCCTCACAAGTGTTTTCATTCGCTATACACTCAACATCACAAGTGCTTCTCACTTCATTACACACAACTTCAATAGCTTTTGGTTGTTGAGTACTCTCTTCATTCACTGCATATTTAGTTACCTTCCAATTCTTTTTCCATTTCTCATAAGATCTTCTATAATCACTCATAATATCTTGGATATCACTTTTGAAAGTATCCAAGACCTCGATTTTATCATCAATGGTTAAACTTGGACCTGCCATCTCAACACTAAACAAACAGATTAGAAATAATAAAAAGCAAAACAAATATGTAAATCCTCACAATATTACGTGTTTAGACTCGAATGATATCACTCCACTCGTGTTTGCACTCTATTGGCTTTTACCCGATACTGTGCTCACAATCACTGCCTTTTACCACTCTTAAGTTCTTCCTCAATTCAATTACAAATCAACTCAATTCCCAGAATAGTCAACTAAGGTGTAGTCCACAAGCTAGCAGAAACTCAATGTATATATAGAGCAGGTGGAATAAAGAAAATAAGATAAGTAATCATGGAGACTCAATCGAAAGAAACCTATAGCTAGAGTGCTCAGAATAAGAAAGAATGACGAGTTAGCTAAATGCAATAAATAAGCAAGCAAGCAATCAACGTGTCACTGAAGCAATCTTGTGGTCACTCGCTATAGTGTTTGAGCTCACCTTTCTTTTCTTCTCACACACACTCACAAGTGTTTACACTCTAATGAAACACAATGAAGCGCAACAGATTTCAATTCGGCTATAACACAAATATAGTCTTTCAAGCTTAAACCAATACAAACCAAATCAAATATCAATGTAACTCATGTAAAGCAATCCAATCAACTTGCAAGTGGTCTAATCTTTTTTTTTTTGGATAAAGTAAGCATGTCAATTCGGCAATGGTAAGTTACAAACCAACTAAACACTTTTTCCAACTAACTTGGTGATGCAGCAGCTTGCCTCTTCAAGCACCTCTCAAATGCAATGATGGCTACTCAAATTTCCATGTCAAGCTCATGAGTGCTTCCATTTTCAATGTCATGCTAATGATGGCTCACGCAAATCAGCAAGCACACTTGTTAATTCATGCTTCAACATAAGCACATCAAGCATCTTACTCACGGCAATATGTGTAACAAAGCAACCAGACTTGTCTCACAAAGTTAACACACAAGTATAAGTAAACTTCAAGAGTCTCACGGCCTCATCAATCCATAAGCATTTCATTTTGTTTCAACACTCATTCACTCAAATGCCTCACCACAACACTAAAAAACACTTGTTTTCCTCACACTTCACAAGATTGCAACAACTTCACAAAGATTGCAAACAAGCTAGTTCAAGCAAATGCTAGGAGTAATGAAGTGCAATCTGATTTTCTCAAAGTAGATATGAACAATACCTATTGAAAACAAGCTAAGTGACATGCATATGGCAAGAACAAAGCAAGGGTGGTGATGGTTCTTCCTTGGCCGAATCTGACCTGATGCATTTTTTTTTTTTTTGAAACTAATAACTTAATAACAATGTTAAACACGTCATAGTAACATATAATTAACAACTAAACACTTGATTCACGCAAAGAACACAAAAGCCCCAATTTTGACCTAAGTAGCCAAAGATTAACTCAAAGAAATACTCATGATCAATCAAAAACACTCAAGGGCAGAATGTTATTCATGCTATTTTGATCACAAATCAACAAGAATCAGCAAGAAACAACAAGATCCAACAATGGCCGAATCAAGGTGGAAGTAAAACCTTGATGCCGAAACTAAATCAACAAAGAAAAAAGATGAAAACACAATCAAACAACACATAAAGATAGGAAAATCAGACCTTGGAACCCTGAGCTCATGATACCAAATGACAAGAACTCACTTGGGTTGGAGACCAAGCAAACCCCAAGCATCTTTCTCAAAACCCCAAGAACTTTGAATACTGATTCTGTAGGAACAAAACCCAACCAAGATCAGCCCCTAACCACCATGAAACTCACGTCCATGATAACCACAAGCATGAAATCAGATTGTATTTTGCTAGCAATGGAGACGCTACTAAGTTGCCAAGCTTAGATAAGTCAATTTGAACTTGAAAAGGGGAATCCCTCCCTCAAAAAGGTTTTGGCCATAGCCATGGAAAGCTCAAGCTTTTCTCTCTTTCAAATGTTTTATATTACGTTGGTTGTCTCCAAAATACAAAGAAGAGTCACATAATAAGGGTTACAAAAGAGTAAAAAGACTAAAATGACCCTAGAGCTAAAATGACCAAAAGCCCTAAGTCAAGCACCTCAACCACGACCATTAAGGTCCTTTTGCACCTAAATAAACTTAAAACAAAGATTAGAAGCTAATCTCACTTAAGCTAATTGAGGTGCTTACATACTATAGTAAATTGACGTGCTTCCGGCTAAGTACAGATCTAAGCATAATTAAGCCTAATGGCATAGTCAACCATGCTAATTACATCAAAATAAAGTCAAAATGTCGAGCACAAATGACAAAAATGCCCCCATTTGGCCGAATTCAACATAGTCCCAAAATGGGTGAAATCGGGTCAAAAGGGTGCTGGTGCTGAAGCTGCTCTGCTATGCTTCAGTCTGAGCTGATCTGGGTCAAATGAAATAGCTTGGGGACCTCTCTGGTTATGCCCATGTGTGTCTCTGGTGTGCACGTGACTTGGTTGCTGCAACTGGTCACATAGCTCTGAGCTAGTCCCGCAAAGGCCTCTCTGAACTTCTTTGCTCTTTGGTGTGTGATTGGACCTGCTGGCAACTGCATGGGTTCCTCCAAGTTGTTAGCTGCATCTTGTAATGTCTCTGGTGTGGTTGGACTCATGTCAAACCTAATGGAGTAAAATTCATAGGTTGCAAGTGGATCTACAAGAGAAAAAGAGGAATAAATGGGAAAGTATAGACTTTCAAGGCTAGGCTAGTGGCAAAGGGTTATACCCAAAAAAAGGGAGTTGACTATGAAGAAATTTTCTTGCCAGTAGCCATGCTTAAATCCATCAGGATTCTTCTTTCCATTGCCGCATATTATGACTATGAGATTTGGCAAATGGATGTCAAGACTGCATTCTTGAATGGTAATATTGATGAGAGTATCTATATGGTACAACCAGAAGGGTTCATTACCCAAGGTCAAGAGCAAAAAGTTTGCAAGTTGCAAAGGTCCATTTATGGACTTGAGCAAGCATCTAGATCTTGGAACATAAGGTTTGATACTACGATTAAGTCTTATAACTTTGAGCAGAATATTGATGAGCCTTGTGTTTACAAGCGCATCATTGATGGGAATGTGGTTTTCCTTGTGTTATACGTTGATGATATTTTACTCATTGGGAATGATGTAAAGATATTATCAGACGTGAAAATCTGGCTAGCTAACCAATTCCAAATGAAAGATTTGGGAGAGGCAAGTTATGTACTTGGGATTCAGATCATTCGGGATCGAAAAAAACGACTGTTAGCAATGTCTCAAGCAACCTATATCGACAAGATTCTTGTGCGATTTGGTATGCAGAATTCCAAGAAAGGTAATTTACCTTTCAGGCATGAGATTCATTGTCTAAGGAACAGTCTCCTAAGACACCTCAAGGAATTGAGGAGATGAGACATATACCATATGCTTCAGCAGTTGGAAGTCTTATGTAAGCTATGTTATGCACGAGACCGGACATCTGTTTTGCAGTGGGAGTAGTCAGTAGGTTTCAATCCAATCCAGGATTAGATCACTGGGTAGCGGTGAAACATATTCTCAAGTATCTTCGGAGAACGAGAAATTATATGCTTGTATATACAAGTCAGGATATGATTCTGAGAGGATATATTGACTCTGATTTTCAGACGGATGTCGATTCTGGGAAATCAACATCCACCCTAGGTGGTAGGGCTATAGTATGGAGGAGCATTAAGCAATCTTGTATTGCTGACTCCACCATGAAGGCTGAATATGTAGCAGTTTGTGAAGCAGCTAAGGAAGCAGTCTGGCTCCGTAAGTTCTTGGCAGATCTGGAAGTTGTTCCAGATATGGATAAACCACTCACACTTTATTGCGATAATAGTGGCGCAGTGGCGAACTCTAAAGAACCAAGAAGCCACAAGAGGGGTAAGCATATTGAGAGGAAATATCACCTCATCATGGAGATAGTGCGGAGAGGAGATGTCGCTGTCACACAGATTCCATCCGCAGACAACCTGGCTGATCCGTTTACAAAGACTTTATCGGCTAAAGTATTTGAAGGTCACCTAAATGGTTAGGATTACATGACATGTCTCATTTTCTCTAGTCCAAGTGGGAGATTGTTGGGATTTATGTCCTAGAGCTTCATGTATTGTAAACGGAATTGATTTTTGTAATAATAATAAATGCATTATTCATTTTATCAAAGTTGTTTGATTTATATCGCATATTGTCCAATTGTCTTGTTTACCTTGATTACTCGTGTACCTTTAGACTTAGTGTATGTTTGATGCACAAGAGGATTTAAGTCTAAAGTTAGTAATCTAAATAGTCCATAGAGAGCAAACAAATAGGGTACTTTGTTTGTGGTATATCTATAGCTGCGGTCTATTCTATACTTGTATGACGACCTTGATCCGGGATCGTTCATGTAGTGACATGGGAATTGACGCACCTTGTATGATAAGATCATATAGGACTGGACTCAGATAAATACGAATTTCTTTTAATATCCGTTAACCAAAGAAATTCATTTTATCTAATAGATGGTCATATATGAATTCGATCTTAATCCTGAGTGTATTACGAACTCATGCATGACAGGCTATGTCCTTTGATTTACTATGGTGAGGTTGGTGTTGCATTCCCGGCCAATAACTACGTATTTTGGGGATATGGTTTGGTATGTAGCTGAGAATGTTTTACATAGATATGAAATTCACTCATTCTTACGAGAAGCAGATGAATATCTCTTTTAAGAGTTGATTCGGGACTTGAACAATTTGAGCGCTCAACTTTTCTATTACGAATAGAAAGTATTTTATATTCATAATTGTTATGAATTAATTGTTCATTATAGAATCAATGGTGCTTAAGAGACAAAATATTTAGAGCGGTTTAACGGACTTATGACCCGGCTCTATTTATGAGATATTCGTGAAGGGCTATATCCATATATAATGACTATATCGATGGACACCAAAAATATTCGGTTTACTTAATCCATCTACGGTAACGAGAGTTCAACTTCAAGTTTTTAGTGGAATAATGCGGAGTTAATAATTCGTAATATTTGATTAAAAAGTTTAATTAATATTTCGGAATTATTGGAGCTCGGAACCGTAGGTCCATTTGGTCCCCGTGCTAGCTCGATTAACTGTAGCAAACCTAATATAATTAGATTGTCTAATTATATGCTCACATTATATTTATTTATATATTATTAATAAGATTAATAATATTTATTATCACAAATGAAAACTATGTTAAATTAGTTTAACTTAATGTTTTCTAGAATTCTTTGATTATGAGATAATCAAGTCTTGATTATGAGATAATCAAGTTAGTAATAATTATGAGATAATTACTACAACATGATTGAAGGTAAATAAATCATTATTAATATATTGATTTTTATTTACCATTGGAGACAAAGCCATATGGCTTACCATGTCATCCAAGCAATTATGTCTATTAGGTGGCTTGGATACACCTAATAGTTTTGTCATTAGCTAATGCATTTTATGTTTTGGTATGGCCTCCACATTTATGTGTTTGCCATTGAAAGAAAGCATTGAATGCTTAATGACAAAGCCATTGTCTTTAGCTTAACATTTCTTATGCTTTGGTATGGCATTCACATTTTTGTGTTGGTCATTGCAAGAAAGCATTAGATGCTTAATGACAAGGTTAGTTGGCTTGTGTAAGAGAATATAATCTCTACCATTTCTCTCACTTCCTAAGGTTAACACTTTGCATTCATTCATACAATTGTTGTGAGAAAAGATTTGAGAGAAAATAGAGAGAGTTCTAGCATTCACAAGTATTGTGAAATTCCTAAAGCCAAACACCATTGTGACATCTTAAATCTCTAAATAGTTTAGAGGTTTAATCTTTGTGAGTGAAGCTCACACTTCGATTTGTTGGTTTCGAGTCATAGTTCGGAAGATCGAGTGGTTGATCCAAGTGTTGGACACCAAAGGATTGATCTTGGCTACTACAACAAAGGGAGAAGGCAAAGAAAATTTTGAAGATCCATACCGGACCCGGTGCTACCACAAGCAACTTCCGCCACGCTAAGGAAAGTCATTTCCTACAGGGCAAACCCTTGGTGTTGTATTTGGCCATAGAACCTGAAACGCTGTGGGCGATGATGGTACAGGCAGATGAGACAGGGGTGGAACATGCAGTCTACTACCTCAGTAAGAAGATGCTTCCGTATGAAGTCCGCTATCAAGAGGTGGAAAAGATATGTTTGGCGGTGATATGGGCTTCCCGAAAGTTGCGTCATTACTTCCAATCCTATAAGATACAAGTGGTAGCAAAGGAGAATCCCCTAAAGTATTTGCAGTCAGTACTTTCACTAGTGGGGAAGTTGGGCAGATGGTTGGTGTTGCTGACGGAGTTTGATATAGAATACCTCACCTCTAAGGTAATCAAAGGGAGAGTCGTAGCGGAATTCTTGGCATTACAACCCATAGAAGGAGATTAGTCTAAGTTCGAATTCCCAGACGATGAGTTTCAAGCCATAACGGTCCAGGGGTGGAAAATGTATTTCGACGGGGCGGTGAATTACAAAGGAGCTAGAATATGAATTGTGATAGTAACCCCTGAAGGAGAAACCCTACCTATGGCCAAAAGGTTGACGTTCGGAGTAACCAACAACATGGCCGAATATGAAGCATGTGTCTTTGGACTGAAAGCACTAATAGCCTTGGGAGCCATGGACGTAGAAGTTTATGGAGACTCGATGTTGGTAGTTCGATAGATGCGAGGGGAATGGGAATTGAAGGAAGACCGATTGAGACCCTACCTACTCCATCTCAGGAAGTTGGCACAGGTTATCCCCGACTGTAAATTCCAGCACTTGCCACGAGAAGAGAACCAAATGGCGGATGCATTAGCCACCATAGTCGCAACTTGGGAAAATCCGGAAAAACTGGTAATGAGACCCCTTGTGCTAGCAGACCCAGTTATAAGATAGAGAGAATCTTGTAAGTAGAAGTCGACGATGGAAAACCCTGGTACTACGACATCCTGCAGTATCTAGAACATTGAGAATTCCCAGAAGGAGCCGGAAAGAAAGAAAGAATATCCATTCAGAAATTGGCTTCCCAGTATGTGAGTTTGAGTGGAGAGCTGTACAAGAGACAAGCCAATGGCATCCAGCTGAAATGTTTAAGAAAATAAGAGGCTCAGAAGGTGATGGAAGAGGTGCACGCTCGAGTATGTGGACGGCACATGAATGGATTGAATTTGTCCCGTAAGATAGTGAGACATGGATTTTACCTGGTCGACCATGGAAGCTGACTGCGCAAAGCTGGTGAAGCATTGTCACGATTGCCAGGCACACGGTAACTTGAACCATCTACTACCTACGAAATTGCACGGACTTTCAGAACCATGGCCTTTCTCAGCGTGGGGTATTGACATGATTGGAGAAATCAGGCCGCACACATAAAATGGACACCGCTTCATAGTAGTGGCGGTAGACTATTTTTCGAAATGGGTGGAAGCCGAGTCCTTCCGTAATGTTACGGCGAAACAGATGGCCAATTTCATAGCCCGTAATATAGTATGTTGATACATAATGCCACATCACATCGTGACTGACAATGGAGTCCAATTTTAGGGAGAAACAAAGGCGATGTTGCAGAAGTACGGGATAAGGCATCACAAATCATCACCTTACAGGGCAGATGCTAATGGGGCGGTGGAGGCGGCCAAAAAAACCATAAATAAAATACTAGCTAAAATGACGGAAAGTTATAAAGATTGGGCTGACAAACTGCCATATGCCCTGTGGGGGTATAGAACTTCGGTGAGAACGACAAGGAAAGCCACGCCTTATGCTTTGGTTTACAGGATGAAGGTAGTGTTACCAGTGGAAATAGATGTCCAGTCAATACGGGTACTAGCAGAGGCAGAATTTCCTGAGCAAGAATGGGCCTCACAGAGGTTCGAACAGCTAGCATTACTGGATGAGAAAAAGAGAAAGGCTCGTTGGGTTGAAAACCCGCAAAGGACAGCCCAAGCAAAATACAGAGCATGAGTGAGCAAGAAAAATGGTTAATTGTAAAATCTGGGAGGAACAGTTGGCGACAGAGATATCCTTGCAAAGCAGTTCATTATTTCCTATATATGTACCAAGAAGTAATGCAAGCGCCTTTATTGAAACAAATGTTCAAGATGTTCATAGATTGCATAAATCCCAGCTAACCAAGAAAGATTAGAGTCAAGTAATTACAAATCACGTCTTTTGTTTCTTAGATGTTGGGCCAAGGTCAGGAGATATAGGAGAATGAGCGATGGGATGCCCCAGGGCAGCGACGGGCCACATTCGACGTTGAGACCATTTGGTTTGGAAATTGTCCAAGAGGCGGTGAGACAGGGGCCCACTTTGGAAAGTGCGCTGTCCAGGGACAGGGTGATAGAGACACCCATATTGTCGAGGAACCCTGGCGGGAATATAGAATGAGCTGGAGTGCAGGCCGGGAAGGGATACGCAGTGCCCGAGGAAGTCTACGGTGACATGACTAAGACGCCACCAAGGACACATCCACGTGATGTTTGTAGTAGTGAGGCGCGACAGCCACTCGTGCCATTCCGCATAAGAAAGGTTTTTCTTCATTAAGGCCTGAGCAAGGTGGTGACGAGGGCAATAAGAAATAAAGATAGAAGCCGGAGGAGGAACAATAAGTCTTAACTTTTCTTGCAACCATATCTGAAAAAAAAAATTTATTTTAGCTCGTTGAATTGAAAACCTGAAAAGGCGACCCAGACAAGATAGAGCAATCCGCTAAGTTGAAAATCCGAAATGACAGCTTGGGTAAAAGATAGAAAGAACCTGCAAAACAAGGGGACTCCCAAGAAACCGGCTTATAGGATGGCGCATTATCCTGTCTAAACTATGAAGCATCTCGGCCAAGATAACGAGAGAAGGATCATGACCACATCAGATTCCCTTGATGATGTGCAATAAACGATAGCCGCCTCTCTATCACAACCCACTAAAAGGTATTGGGCCAAGATACAGAATAAGACTACACTCCTCTAGGGACGGGACCCTATATCCATCTTGGAAGATACGCGTAAAAGGACATGTAACTCAATGGATGAAGCACAAGGCAGTATCTTTTTTGCATCTTCAGGATAATAAAGGAAAACTTCAAAGGCTTCCCGAGGGTATTGACATTGGAAACGCGACATCACCGGAATGGTAGTAGGAGAAAAATGCAAGCCGAGAATGGCAGCAAACTCCTCAGGGAGAGGGCATATTTCGAAATCTGGGAATCGAAAGACATGATTTTCAGTATTCCAAAAGGATGAGGCCGCTTTCAAAAAGGCGTAATCCACCTTGACCCGGTGCAGCTAGCGAAGAGTAGAAAGCTGAGCCAGGTCTGAGGATGACCAGTCTACCACCCCACGAATAAGGGACACAACGGGATCTTGAGCCATGGGACCAAAGAGAACTGAGCAATCACCATAGGAGAATTGGCAGAAGGAAACTGTAAGCAGACCAAGGGGGCGACCAAAGCTTTTTATAGGCAAAGGGCACCAAAGGCCAAAAGGATTCCTAAAGGGGTGAAGAAAACCCTCTAGCGCAAGGAATGCCTAATCAAGGATGACATCAAGCCAATAGGACAAAGAAACCCCATCAGAGTAGGGAATGCATCCATGCATACATGCACATATGTCGCATACATACACTTTTTGTTTTGTGTTCGCAGACTTTGTAAAAACAAAAAGAAAAAAGAAAAAAGCGAGAAAAATAGAGAAGAAGCGGCGAGGACGAAATACTCCAAGAATGGAGAGGAACCTCGGGAATGAGGATGAGCAACTCCATGAATGGAGAGGAACCTCAGGAATGCGGACGAGCAACTCCAAGAATGGAGAGGACCCTCGGGAATGAGGACGAGCAACTCCAATAATGGAGAATAACTCCGAGAATGGAGAGGAATAGGGCAACCTCGGAAATGAGGATGAAGAACTCCGGGAATGGAGAGGAACTCCGAGAATGGATAACAACCTCAGGAATGAGGACGAGCGAAGAGCCTCGAGAATGAGGACGAATCAGGTAAGAAAAAAAATACATGCATGACTTTGATAAGGCTGTCACTGTCACACACTGCACAAGCCCCATCAAAGTGGGGGCGACTGTAGACATTACATTTTTGCATGAACCCGATGATGAGCCTCGTATGGAGGCACTACCTGAAAAGTTACGGAAGTTGCGAAAAATGAATGCCGAAAGGAAGGAAAACCTCCAAAATTAGCCCCTCATCGGATTCAGACTCAATAGCCAGCCTCGGATTCGCTCAGTCAGCTTCTGCTTCAAACCTTAGCCTCAGACCCATCATGCAGCCCATGCAATCGGCCCATGCAATCCATGCGGCCCTAAACCCCATGCACGCCAAATCCCCTCATCAAATCACTTGTCAAACTTAACAAAGATTTGAAATCCCCTTCTTACCAAATATGCAAGATCCTAGACCCAAACTAGAAAGGATTCTTACTTCCTAATATAAGTGGTTTGAGTTTTCCTTATAAATCCCTTAAGCACCTTATATGGAAAGTGAGATCTTGACATAAAAGGGAGGAGAGAGGCTGCCATAGAGGAGTGGTGACAACTTGAAGAAAAAAAATAAAGAAAACACTAGGAGGCAACAATTATAAAGGAAAGGGAAGAAGACCAGCCAAAAGTGGGGGGGGAATAAAAAAAGAAAGGGAAGATAAACGAAAAAAAGGAAAAAATGGAGAGGAAAAAAAAAGCAACCATCACCCTCACCATTCTCATCGTCCACCAGCGACAGCAATGAAGAAGGCAGATTTGGACGTGAAAGCCGTGAACCAGTGAGCAGAGACAGAACGTGAACCAGACGTGGGAAGAAGGCAGACCGAGACGTGCAGACTTGGACGTGAAACCGGCGACATCAGCGTGAGAGGAACCAGAACAACGAACCAGCAGCGTGAAGCAGAAGGTAGAGAATAACGTGAAACCAGCGACATCAGCGTGAGAGGAACCAGAATGTGAGGCAGGAACGCGAAGAAGAACCAGAAACAGCGAACCAGCAGTAACCAGAAAACATAAACTAAAAACCCTAGATGTGAGAATGAGCAGAAATCGAGTGAGGAAGAGAACTGAACCAAACCTTGAAACCAAGCTTCGATCCTTCCGGCGACGACATAACGCAATTTCGAGAAATCAACTTAAAAGGTAAGACCTGAGGGCACCCTTACCGTATTTATTTTTATAGTTCTGGACGCTGCATGCCTAGCTGGACGTGAAATACGTCCAGCCAGGTATGCAAAGCCCTACATCAAAAACGGCCAAATCTCTGGTCACATTTCTTCTTCGACATTTTGTTATTTATCTTTTTATCTATTTTTTTTCACTTTTATCGTTATTTTATTATTTCGCCTTTATTTTTTTTATGTTTGTTCATGTTGATGATCATACTCGTATATGAATTGTTATATTATTTCGCGTCTATTTTTTATGTCCGTTTACATTGCATTGATGATTATGTGTGTTATTATCCATTGTAGTATATCAGATGTAAACCCAGACGTAAATTTCGTAGCCGAATCTGAATGGACGGTAGTGCGGTTTGTACTTGAGATACAACTCCATGTGCCACTCGGGAATCATATATGTATTTTTACCTCTTTAGTTATTCATTTTGCATTATGCGTGTGTGATTAATTATTTGCATTGCATTATACTTTTCCTCTTCTTTATATTTTACATCATTTATATTAATTTATTTCATTAATCAGTCGCCTTATATTATGCATGAGTGATTTAATTACATCTTTGTGTGGAGCCATATTATTTCTATTAATATTTATGGGTGTGCAAATTTGTGTTTATTTGAATTACCTTGCATGAACTGCATAAGACTTGACTATACCATTGTGTGAACCCATACATTATACTGGTATAAGTAAGGGACCATTCCAAACCCAACGGTTTGAGGTCTTCCCTTGCGAGGGGTGGGTGCGGCCTTAAATCTTTCCCAGTTCACACTGGGTGGCGACTCCTTCATTCTCCGATTTAGTCCCCCGCGGGCTAATCCGTACTCTCTACGGGCTGCGAGCCCAACATTGTCGTGGTCGCCAGAACATCATAGGTATAGCGGTAAACCCCGCTTCGCTCCTACATTATTCATTTCCAAAATGATATATTAAATTATAAAACATAATTTAATAATTACAAACTTTTATTAATAAATTAAATGATTATCCCATAATCATTTATTTAATGAAAACTTTATATAAAATTTAACATCAAATCTCATATGTGATAAATATATTATCAATCCCATTAATAATAATATATATTTGAGTATATAATTGGACTATCCAATTATATTTAATTTGCTACAGTATATCGAGCTAGTACGTTTACCAAATGGACCTACAGTTCCAAACTCCAATAATCCTGGAATATTAATTAAACTCTATAATTAAATATTCTGATTTATTAACTTCAAGTTATTCCATTAAAAGCCCAAAACTGCACTCTTGTTGCCGTAGATAAATAATATAAGCTGAACTACATCGATGTCCATCAATATAGTCATTATATATGGATTGGCTCTTCACAAGTATCTCATAATTATAGCCGGGTCATAATGTCCGTTATACCCTTTTAATTATTTTTACCTTAAGTACCATTGATTCTCTAAGGAATGATTTATTCATAACTATTATGAATATTAATCTTTCTATTCGTAATAGAAAAACTTGAGCGCTCCAATCGTTCAAGTATCGAATCAACCCTTAAAGAAGATACTCATTTACTTCTCGCAAGAATGAGTGAACTCTATGTCTATGTAAAACGCCCCCAGCTACATACCAAATCATGTCCCCAAAGCATAATAGTTATTGGTCGGGATTGCTACATTGACCTTACCTTTGTAAATCAAAGGACATAGCCTACCATGCATGAGTTCGTAGTACACTCAGGATTCAAATAAATCCATATATGATCATCTAGTAGATTGGAATGAATTTCTTTATTTAACGGATATTATAAGAAATTCATTTCTACCAGTCCTATATGATCACATCATATAAAGTGACTTCATGCTCATGTCACCACATGGATGAACCTGGATCAATGTCACCATACAATTATAGAATAAACTGTAGCTATAGATAAACCACAAACAAAGCACCTATATTGTTTGCTCTCTATGGACTATTTTAGATTACTAACTTCAGACTTAAATCCTCTTGTGTATGCCACTCATACACTAAGTTTGAAGGCACATAAGTAATCAAAGATAAACAAGATAATTTACAATATACGATTTAAATCAAAAAATTTGATATATGAATAATGCATTTGTTATTTCATAACAAATAATTCTATTTACATTACATGAAGTTCTAGGGCATATATCCCAATAATCTCCCACTTGTACTAGAACAAATGGGACATGTCACATAATCATATACCCTCTAAGTGACCTTCAAAAACTTTAGCCGATAAAATCTTTATAAACGGATCAACTAGGTTCTCTGCGTATACAATCTTGATGATGGATCGTCTTCTCTCTACACTATCTCCCTAATGAGATGATATTTTCTCTTTATATGTTTTCTCCTTTTGTGGCTTCTTGGTTCTTTGGAATTCACCACTGCACCACTATTATCGCAATAAAATGTGAGTGGTTCATCCATATCCGGAACAACTTCCAGATCTCCCAAGAATTTTGGGAGCCAGACTGCCACCTTAGCTGCTTCAGAAGTTGCTACATACTCAGCCTCCATGGTGGAGTTAGCAATACAAGATTGCTTTATGCTCCTCCACACAATGGCCCTACCACATATGAGGGTAAATAGTGATCTAGATGTTGATTTCCTAGAATCGACATCCGTCTAAAAATCAAAGTACTTATATCCTCTGAGGATCATATCCTCACCAGAAAATACAAGCATGTAATCTCTCGTTCTCATAAGATACTTGAGAATATGTTTCACAACCACCCAATGATCTAATTATGGGTTAGATTAGAACCTACTGACTACTCCATATAAAAAAGATGTCTGGTCTCGTGCATAACATAGAATACATGAGACTACCAACTGCTGAGGCATATGAGATATGTCTCATTTCCTCAACTCATTGAGGTGTCTTATGAGACTGTTTATTTGACAAATGAATTCCATGTCGGTAAGGTAAATTACCTTTCTTGGAATTCTACATCCCAAATCAGACAAGGATCTTGTTGATATAGGATGCTTGGGACATAGCTAACAGTCGTCTCTTGTGATCCTGAAGAATCTGGATACCAAGTACATAACTAGCATTTCCCAAATATTTTAGTTGGAATCGATTAGCTAGCCAGGATTTCATGTCCGATGATATTTTTACATCATCCCCAATGAGTAAAATATCATCAACATATAAAATGACAGAAACTACCTTTATGTCAATGACACGATTGTATACACATGGTCCATCGACGTTCTGCTAAAAATTATAAATTTGATCGTGGAATCAAATCTTATCTTCCCAGATCGAGATGCTTACTTTAGTCCATAAATGGACCTTTGCAGCTTACAAATCTTTTGTTTTTGACCATGGGCTATGAACCCCTCTGGTTGTACTATATAGATACACTCATCAAGATTGTCATTCAAGAATATTATTTTGACGTCCATCTGCTAAATCTCATAGTCATAATATACGGCGATGAAGAGAAGAGTGTGGATGGATTTAAGTATGGCTACTGGCGAGAAAGTCTCCTCATAGTTGACTCCATCTTTCTGGATATAACCCTTGGCCATTAGCCTAGCCTTGAAGGTCTGTACCTTCTCATCTACTCCCCTATTTCTCTTGTAGATCCACTTACAACCTATGGGTTTTACCCAATCAGGTTGGTCTACAAGTTCCCAGATTGAGTTGGAGTACATCGACTCTATCTTGATGTTCACGGCTTTGAGTCATTCCTCTTTATAAGAATCATCCATTGTATTATGATAGATCAATGGATTATCTACACCATCACTGGATGCGACAACTTGTGCCTCTCCAACTCCTAGATAGCGATCATGTTGTCGTATAACCCTCCCACTGCGTCTAGGTGGCAGATCATTCTGACATACTTACATCTGACGCTAACATATTGAATGTGCTATGTTTCTGTCAACTATTATTGACGATGGTGTGCTAGTCGAACCAGCAAGTAACTTATCGAGTAACATTTTACTTCGAGGTTTGAACTCCCTCATACAGTCATCCTCAAGAAAACATAGTGTTTATCGATATAAACACTTTATTATCTTCCAGACTATAAAAGAACTCACCCCTAGTTTCCTTAGGATAACCTACAAATAGGCACACCTGAGAACGTCGCTCCAACTTTTAAGTCTTATTCTTCAGGACATGTGCTGGACACCCCATATGCGGAAATGTCGTAAACTAGCTCTACGACCACTCCACAACTCTAAGGGAGTCTTAGAAACAGATTTAAATGAAACTACATTAAGGATATACATTGCTGTTTGCAATGCATATCCCCAAAATGAACTAGGCAGTGAACTATAACTAATCATAGATCTCATCATTTCTAGTAGGGTCCAATTTCTCCTCTCTGTAACACTGTTCTGCTGTACTATTCTAGGTGCTGTGAGTTGGGATATTATCCCATGCTTAACCAAGAATTCCTCTAAATCACTATCAATGTATTATCCTCTAAGATCCGATTGTAGAGTTTTATTTATTTTACCTAATTGGTTCTCAACCTCAGCACGATACTCTTTGAAGTTTTCAAAGGTATCTGACCTGTGTTGTATTAGGTAAACGTACCCATATCTAGAATAATTATCAATGAATGTGATGAAGTATTCATAAACTCCTCAAGCTCTTACATTCATCGATCCGCAAATGTCCGAATGTATTAGCTCAAGTGGTTGACTGACTCTTATACCTTTTTCCAATAAAAGGTCTCTTGGTCATCTTTCCTTCTAGAAAAGATTCACAGACTGGTAAAGTTCCATACTTTAACTGGTTTAAAGCTCTGTTCTTTATCAACCTATCTATTCGGTAAAGGTTAATATGAACAAGTCTAATATACCACATTTATGTGTCATCATGAGAAATCTTTTGCCATTTTGTTTTAGGTTTTTCAACCTTAAATATTTTAGTGTTGAGCAGTGAATTATGTGTTAACGGTCTTAACACATATAAATTATTTTTTTTAGTTTCATGTGCATATAGTTACTCCATTTCTTACAATAATAACCAAATTATTATTAAATGAAATAGAATAACCGTCATACAAAATTTTATAGACAAAAATCAAATTCTTGCGAAAATCGGGAATAAATAACACATTGTTCAAATGTAAATAACTATTATTTTAAAATTTTAAACTTGAAACTCCCACTGTTTTTGCTGAAACAACATCCCATATCCCGACTCTCATGGTATAGTCACCTTCAGCAAGATCCCTCTATGAGTCAAGTATATGCAAAGAAGAACAAACATAGTTAGTTGTTCCAGAATTAACAATCTATGCGGATTTATCATCCTCCACAAATAAAGACTTAATTACAAGTAAATCATATTTACATGTGGTCCTTTCTCCTTCAGCTCTGCAAGGTATTTATGAAAGTTCATTTTCTAATGCACATCCTTGTTGCAATTGAAGCACTTTCTATTGGGCTTGGCATCCTTAGAGCTTCTTTTTTTCCTCTTCATGGGCTTTGCCTTAGCCTTCCCAGTGCATTTCTTCTTGTTCTTTGTAGATTTAGAATATTAGGTAACATTTGCCTCTCCACTAGGCTTATAAGGATCCACCACCGTAGACTCGTAATGAGTGTGCTTATTTAGTAGTTGACTCAAAGTAAAAGTCAACTTGTTCATAATATGGTTGCTTTTAAACTGCAGGAAACTCTTTGGAAGAGTTTCCATTATCATGGTCACCTAGCTACACTCAATATGAGCTTTATGAGTTTCAACCGTGTTGTGATAGGTCATCATCCTCAAAACGTACTATCAGACTGATGTCCATTCCTTCATCCTTGTGGTCATCGCTGAGACCATAACCCCATGATGTTGCCGCTCCAAAGGCCGCTCAAACATGCCCTCCAATGACTCCATCATCAAAGATGTTGTAGCCATTGGCTCATGCTTTGTAGCAAGAACCTTGGGCATCCTTGATATCAAGTAGCATTCGACTTTCTCATTAGCCGCGATCCATTTCTGGTGGCATCGCGCACGGCTTGGCCAGAATTTCTAGCTGGCTCGGGAGGACATTCCTCCGTCAAGACAAACTTAAGGTCTCCATAGACCAAGATGGCGTTCATGTTACTTTCCTATTTTACATAGTTTTCTCCCGTTAATTTGTAATTTGAGAGAATAGCAATAATCGGAGGAACCAGCTGAAATAAAATAAACATGTATTTTAATATTCATTCATTGTATATTAAAATAATCAAACATTTGGCCATTTAGGCATAAAATTAAACATGATGTATGAACCATATATTATGAATTAGAAACCTAAAATAATTACTATGCCACAAAAATCTATCATCCCACAAATAAGTGCCGCTGTAGGGTATGTCAAGTATTTGCATGATAGATTGAGACAATCTCAATTGATTAATATATGTGGGAACAACTCTTATTCCTATATTAACCAACCATCATTTAATTTGATCAAGAAATTTCGATTAACATTTAATCATTCATTCGTGAGTGTAACCCGTTGTTTTGGTTGGACTTAACTAGAAGAAGGGTCGCCGTAGGGTGGGGTCTAGTAGTGGATCACTAGATACATCTAGAGTTCCTATACTCTCGGAATCCAAAATTGATATTGGCCCAAATGGACACCATTCGTAGGGGACAAACAAAGCATTGTTATTCTGAGGCGCCTTTTGAATCTTACGTTTTCGGACTTAACAATGGAGATCGCGGGAAATATATTTTGGTCTATATCCCATTCTCACTCACTATTTTAAAATTAAAAGCTCTACTTAAAATATCTAATATGTTAATTCACTATGTCAATAAGTGGTTATTGCGCGGCTAGACATAACTCTACTTTACACTAGTGTAAAATTAGGGGATCTAACCCATTTAACTCTTAAATTTTTTTATTCACTAATTCTTATTAGTCGCAACTAATATTTTACTTAAATTAAACTAATTTAATTAAGTTTGGTTTAGTGACCGAATTAATTTTAACTCTTAAAATTTTAGTTCACTAATAATTTCAAAATTTTAGAAATGCAAAAAGGGATAAATTTTAAACTAAACTATTTAAATTAAAATAAACGTCTTATAAATTCTAATGGTACGTAGAATTGTTCTGATGCAGACCACACTACCGTCTAATTTGAAATCGGCTATGAAATTTACGTCTGGGTTTTCAATATGATATACCAAGGAAAATATAATGCACTTATAAGCCCATATATTTATTTAATTCGAATTTCTAATTTAAACCATAAATAATTAATCTTATTATTTATTTTCATGCATATCATATTCCAATTTATCTATTTTAAATTTCATAAAATCACATTTTATGACTAGAATATCAATACATCTATTACATGTGAAAATGCAAGAGTAGAAGATATCCTAAGCTATATGACATGTTATTCAAACATTTCAAAATAAGCATATATATAACATAAAAATAAAATTGCATTGACCAAGCTCTTATTTTTCCTATACTAATCTAATTAGTACAAAGTTTACCAAGACATCCCTTAGTCTTCAAATTTTTCTCCATGGATTAGGATTGAGTCGTTGGCGGCATTGGCTCTCCAATTTACATAAAATGATACATCTTAACAATTTTAAATAGGAAAAATATTTACAACACGTTGTAAAAAATGGCCTTATAGCCTTATATCTTCCCAAAAATAAAAATAACACACAAATAAGAGCCGGAAATTGGCCTTATTAGCCTTTTATTTCGTTCTTGTTATTTTCGTTTCAGTTCTTGTTGGATCTTGTTTCTGTTATCATTTTGTTTATTTCTGGATCTGGTTTTGGTGGGGTTCTACATATCGGTTCATCTTTTATCATTTTCCAGTTATGGGGTTTTGTTGTGTTCTTCATATAAGTTCGTCATACACATTTTGTTCTTTAGCATATGTTGAAGAAATAAAGCATTTCTTTGCGGCTGTGTGACTTGTCTAAAACCCTAGTGAAGTGCAAAAAAAAAGAAAGAAAATAAACCATCAGATTCAGACTCTGAAATCAACATTGAAACTTAGACTCTGAATTCAGACCCTGAAACTCAACCTCTGAAATCAGACTCTAAAAACTTAGCCTTTGAAATCTGACTCTGAAATCAGACCCTGAACTTAGTCTCTGAAATCAGACCCTGAAGATTAGCCTCTGAAATCAGACTCTGAAATCCGAACCTTCTGACCAGTAGCCTCTGAAATCAGATCCTGTAATAACCTCTGAATTTAGACCACTGACCATGTGACCTCTAAGAGTCAACTCCACCTGTCTCAAGTTTCTGCCGAAAGCAACGAGAGAAAAAGATGAAATAGAGAAAAAAAACCTGAAATCAAAAGACTGGAAAAGCAGCAGCTCTGAAATCAGAACCTAAATCAGCCTCTAAATCAGAACCTTAATCAGCTACTGAAATCAGAACCTTAAATAGCTTCTGATTATATAAAAAAAAGGACTTGAGTGATAGTGATCACTTGAGCAAAAAAAAAAAAAAAGAGTAAAAAAAGTGAAAATATTTGGTTGAATTTAGTTTGTTCCATATTATCATTTGGGTGTTCGTGAAGGATATTCCATCAAAATTTCTATAGAGGTGCCAAATTTTTCCCGAAATTGCATACGACCGTAAATTTGCATGCTTATTTTTTTTCCATTGTGCTAATTGTTTACTTCTTTATTCTAATTACTCTAGCTTAAGTATTATTGATTGAGTCTTCGTCATTGCTATTCCTGTTCGTATTTTGGTTTCCGCCTGCCCTATATATATATATTATTGGTCCGTTGTGTTTCATGCTAGCTTGAGGACTACACTTTATTGTTCTTCTTAGTTGAGTGTGATTCACATTTGAATTGAGGAAGAACTCAAGAGTGGTAAAAGGCAGTGATTATGAGCACAGTATCGGGTAAAATCCAATAGAGTGCAAACACGAGTGGAGTGATATCATTCGAGTGTAAACACGTGAGATTGTGAGGATTACATATTTGCTTTACTTTCTTGTTATTTCTAATCTGTTTGTTTAGTGTTGATGACAGGTCTAACCACTGATGAAAACTAGAGGCTTTGGATAGGAAATTTACAGATATGATGGAGAACATGAATACTGCTTTGGAGAGATTGACCAAGTGTGTAGAGAGTATTCAAACTGGTAGCGGTCCCAAAGCACCACACCACCCAAGCATATACCATCACCTCAGAATGTACCACCACCTCATAATGTGCCACCTCGACGTGTACCACCACAGTATGTACCACCAGATGAAGAGGAAGCTGAAAATGAGTTTGATGATTCTGATGGTCTTCATGATGTGGAGGATAGATTTCAGCCTAGGCATGATAGGAGGCCTAATAGGAAGTTTGATATGAGGAATGATAGGAGGGATAGACGATTTGATGATAGAGGTGCATTTGATGCCAGAAGAGGGGATTATGATATGAGGGGATATGGTAGACGAGGAGATGTAGATGGTGATCTAGGTAGCATCAAGATCAAAATACAAATATTCCATGCAAGAATGATCCTGAAGCTTATTTAGAATGGGAAAAGAAAATAGAATTGATTTTCAATTGTCATCACTACTCAGACGAGAAGAATATCAATCTGGCAGCAATTGAGTTTACCGATTATGCTATGATTTGGTGGGATCAGCTTGTCTCTACTCAGAGGAGAAATTATGAGAGACCGGTTCAGACATGGGCAGAACTTAGAGGTCTCATGAGAAAGAGATTTATACCCAACCATTACTATAGGGAATTGTATAAGAAATTACAGCATCTGTATCAGGGGACCAAGAGTGTTGAGGACTATTACACTGAGATGGAAGTTGCATTGATCATAGCAAATGTAGTTGAGGATGCAGAAGCTACTATGGCACGGTTTCTAGGGGGCATGAATAGAGAGATTGCAAACATGGTGGAGTTGCATCACTATATTAATTTGGAGGATATGTTTCACATGGCTATCAAGGTAGAAAGACAATTCAAGAAAAGGTCAACATCTAGATGTGGTACTCAGGCTACTTCTGCATGGCTGAAAATGGGTTCCGAATGAGAAGCGAGATGGAGGCTTTGACAAGCCTAGAGGCGAGTTCAGTGGAGGCTTTAATAAGCCTAAGGCCGAACCTAGTGCCAAGGGTAAAGAGGCTGCAGAACCGAGCAAAACTAGACCAAAACCTGAGGGTGCAGCTACTAGAACTAAGGATGTAAAGTGTTTCAAATGTTTGGGCATGGGACACTATGCTTCACAATGTCCCAATAGGCGTACCTTAGTGATTGATAAAAAGAGTGGAGAGGTGTATTCTACCGATAATGAGGTTGAGGAGGAGATGCCAGAGTTTGAGGATGCTAGTGACCATGAGGGAGCTGCATACCCGCTGAATAACTTATCCTTAGTTGTCAAGCGTGCTTTGAGTGCACATGTCGTAGAGGATGAGAGTGTGCAGCAGAGAGATAACATATTCCATACTAGGTGCCGTGTGAATGGCAAGGGGTGTAGTATGATCATCGATGGGGGCAGATGTACTAATGTTGCTAGCACAACTTTGATTGAGCGATTGGGGTTGAGTTGTTTGAGACACCCGAAGCCTTACAAGTTGCAGTGGTTAAATGATTGTGGGGAAATAAGTGTGACAAAGCAGGTATTGTTGAGCTTTACCATTGGGCCATACACAGATGATGTCATATGTGATGTGATACCGATGCATGCAGGACATATTCTTTTGGGCAGACCGTGGCAATTTGATAAGAAGGTTATTCATGATGGGTTCAAGAACAAGTACTCTTTTCAGCATAAGGGAAAACCCATTACATTATACCCACTTACACCTGCACAAGTCCATGAAGATCAGGTTAAGTTGCAACTTGAACGTGACAAAGATAGAGCGAAGGGAAACACCACATTGGGTGAGACTAGTGAGAGTGGTGTATCGGGTGAGAAAAATAAGGCCAAGGCCGTGGGAGTTCCCATGGGGAGTGTGAGTGAACGTGAGGGGGAAACAAAATGGAGAGTTAAAAAGAGTTTCTACATGGGTGAGGGTGAAGCGAAGAAAACGTTCAAGGCTAGCAAGCTCATGCTATTGTTAGTCTATAAGGAGCCTCATATTTATTTTACTAACACTGACTCTTTGCTTCCTGTGTCTATTTCATCTCTTTTGCAGGATTACAGTGACGTACTGACAAAGGACATACCTAGTGGGCTTCCACCCATTAGAGGTATTGAGCACCAGATAGACTTCATACCTGGAGCAGTCATTCCTAACTGACCGGCTTATAGGAGCAATCCTGAGGAGACAAAGGAGCTACAAAGGCAAGTACGAGAGTTGATGGACAAGGGGTATGTAAAGGAAAGCATGAGTCCTTGTGCAGTACCAATGCTTCTAGTTCATAAGAAAGATGGGACGTGGCGTATGTGCGTTGATTGCCGAGCTATCAAAAATATTACGGTAAAGTATCGTCACCCTATTCCTAGACTAGATGACATGTTGGATGAATTGCATGGTTCCAAAATTTTTAGTAAGATTGATTTAAAGAGTGGATACCATCAAATTCGCATGAGAGAGGGAGATGAGTGGAAAACTGCATTTAAGACTAAGTATAGCTTGTATGAATGGTTAGTTATGCCATTTGGTCTTTCAAACGCACCTAGCACATTTATGAGATTGATGAATCATGTTATGCGTGCATTTTTAGAGGTAAGTTTGTTGTGGTTTATTTTGATGACATCTTAGTTTACAGTAAAATAGTAGATGAGCATGTTATGCATTTGAAGCATGTTATTGATGTGTTAAGGCAAGAAAAATTGTATGCTAACTTTGGTAAGTGCACTTTTTGTATGGATAGAATTGTTTTCCTTGGATTTGTTGTGAGTGCAGATGGCATCGAGGTAGATTTGGAAAAGGTGAAGGCAATTCAGGATTGGCCAACACCAACAACAGTGACAGAAGTCAGAAGCTTCCATGGATTAGCAAGCTTCTACCGTAGATTTGTAGACTTCAGTAGTATTGCAGCACCACTGACTAAAGTAGTGAAGAAGACTGTTGGCTTCAAATGGGGTGAAGAACAGGAGCGTGCATTCCAGGATCTGAAAATGAAGTTGTGCAGTGCACCAGTCTTGGCACTGCCCAACTTTGAGAAGACAT